>ML781723.1:457255-482439 GCA_009831015.1 Picea engelmannii
ATATATATATATATATATATATATATATATATATATATATATATATATATATATTTTCTTCATGTTGATGTTAGGTCATGCTAAATTATATTAATCTTCAACCTTACTTTGTATCACAATTTTACAAACTAGTTTACTTGAAAGTACGATGTGAGAATTGGTCCTTATTTCGAGAATATTGTTTTTTTTCATGAGTTCATAATGAACAATTAAAAATAGTTATGATAAGCTGAATTAACATTTATAAAATATTTGTGATATTTTAACTTCTTCTTAATTGTAATTTGGTCATTTTTTTTTATATTCCCATAATTAATACAAGTCTCAAAGTCTCTAATTCAACATTTTTTTATTATACTATAAGGATGCATGAATAACTTAACTAAGAAAAAAAAAAGTTATAAAAAAGGGTAAAGATATGTCTTATGTTATTAACTAAAGTTTTAGCAAGTTAAAAGTAAACTATATGAATGTTCAACATTACTTTGTATCACAATTTTACAAAGTAATTTACTTGAAAGCACGATGTGAGAATTTGTCTTCATTTCAAGAATATTTCTTTTGTTCATAAGTTCATAATGAATAATTAAAAATAGTTATGTTAAGCTCAATGAGCATTTATAAAATCTTTGTGATATTTTAACTTCCTCTTAATTGTAATTTGACCATATTTTTTTTTATATTCTCATAATTAATACAAGTCTCAAAATCTCTAATTCAACATTTTTTTACTATACTATAAGGATGCATGAATGTCAAACTTAATCAAGAAACATGTACAAAAACATAAAAATATCCTATGTTACATGTTGTTAATTGTTGTTGTAATCGAAATTAAGAATTGAATTAGCTATTAAGAGCCGTAAAATTTATTTCTTACCCACAAATAAAAAGAGGGGATAAAGATAGGAGATAAGGGATACAAAATTGTTATGATATACATGTTTAAATCAATTTTTAATTATATATTTATTATTATTATATATTATATGTAATATAAATTAATATATAACTTAATATATTTTATTTTATTATGTTATAATTAATATATAATACAATGTATTATATTTATTATATTATTTGTATTATATTATATTATATTTATTTATTATATATTATATTTATAATATAAAATTAGCATATAACATAATATATTATATTTATTATATTACATAATATATTATGTATTTGATTTTTATGTAATATCTTAAGTATATATTATTATATGGGTTTAGAGAGGGACACAAGCATTAATTATAAGGACAATGACGTTTTTTTGAAAAACTCACTTAAGAGGCTCATTTTAGATATTCCCCTAATTAATATGTATGAACTCAAAATTTAAAACTAATACAATATAATATGATATGGTAATGATATGAAATGGTGGGTAACAAAAATACATTTTAAAATTATGATATAGAATATTTGATATTTACAATACACTAATATATTGTTTTTTTAAGTAAAAGTTCAAATTAAAATATTAAAAGTTCAAATATCGTCTAGATTTACAATGAAAAAATATTTATATCATTTACACATAACATTTAATTATATCATCCAATAAAAAAATTAATAATATTTCATATCAAATATTAAATACTAAAAACATTATTTTTTTAATAATCAAATTATTAAATAGTCCCCGAGGTGTAGGACAGTCGGTGACGGAGTGTGTTGTTAAGCCACTCCGTGATGTTAAAGTCACCGGTTCGAAACCTGTGGGGACAAAAAATCCAACCATGTTAAGGGTTGGTGTGGCTCAGGCCGGGTGCGATCCCCGGGTGATTTTGACAGCTTAGATGCCCCTGAGTCGCGGTTTCTCAAGCCACAGGTTAATCGCAGGTCCTGCACAAATTAACAAACAAAAAAAAAATAATCAAATTATTAAATCCACTATAGATTTGAAAACATAAAAGAAGTAATTAAAGAATAGAACATGTATAATATAGCACTCTTCGTTGTCATCTCCCTGATTATCTTCCTCAGTTGGCATGATAACATTGTTGTTCTCAAAAATATGTTTTGATCTAGGGCCGTGTCTTAATATAAACCACCAATCCCTATCCAACACATCTGGGTAAAAAAAAACTTGGTTGTAGTATTTTGGGAAAACATAAGGCTCCTTAGCTTCATCCCACATATTTTTAGAGTTGATACATAACATCCCACTATCATGATATTCCTGTACATTATTCCGATCAAAGGTGTCCCACCACTTGCACCTAAAAATAAAACATTGGAAAGAAGAGAAGTCCACTCGGATGATCTCTTGTATATTTTCGACATAACCTAACTTCCCCTGTATGGTGTTTTGATCGTAGTGTCTAGAATGACTAATTGGTCGAACTCTATTTCGACTCCAAAGTCTTGTGTCATGTGTTCATCATCGACATCCTCTGTGCAAAAATGATGTCTATATTCCCACATAGATGGGAACAAATTTACCTATAAAAAAGTGAACAAATCACAGTGTCAATATGTGTCTAATAACCCGACCATTACAATATAAAATAACATAGATGTACTTAAAATTCAAATGTGCATTACGAAGTTAAAAATTATGTACACAAATAGATTATTATTGAGTTTTTGCAACCAATCCCTATGTTTAGTGCATCATCTTCTTCACAAAGGTAACGAGCGGATGCACCATATTTCTCTCTGACTTGGTCAGCAACCCAACTGTTGGGGCATATCATTGGCATATTTTCTTTTAAATGATCAGGATAAAGCATGCTTCTACCATTCAACCATTTGAAGTTTTTGCTGTCACTTTCCCATTTCCTCCTCTTTTGTCCGTACAATGTGACCCATAATTGTGTTGCCTCCGAATTGTAAAGAATGAATTTATTGATGGCATCAATTTCTAAATTCGTTGAAGTATTCATGAAACGAAACCAACATATAGTACATATGAGATCATGATAAAAATATACATTATGAAGTTCAGTGTGAATAGTTACTGTGTAGAAATTTGACAAACGATAAGTCACTTACTCTTTATCAAGCGCCTTTTTCCATTCATTTGGAGAAGCTCCCCTTCTCTTTTGTCTTCATCCCTTTCATTGTCCCAAATCACTGCACCTGGTGTGTTTTCAATCTACTTGATGTACTCACTGGCTATAATATTCCAGATATTAAATAATATGTAGAACATAAATAATTGACTAGAAATGTAAGATAAACCATGATATAACCAGAATAATACCACAATAATACCAGAATAATACCAGAATAACATCAGAAGATCACTTTGATTACTGAGAGCAATGTTCACTTGCCTCTTCGAGGGGGAAACCTCTAGCAGAGCATATCTCTGTTACAATAATATCCAAGACAAAACTTCTCATACCCTCGACTCCTATTTATACTAAATATGTCTATCCAAAAGAACAATCTAGAGGAAGATCCTTCTAGAAGCAGAATCTTCTGTTAGGTCTTCTTACATTTGACTTATTCTTCATTATTTTTAGGCCTTATTAATATTGACCTTTATTACATGGAAATATATTATTCTACCTACATGAGGGGTTAGGTCACTAACATGTCTCCCCCCCTTAAAAACAACCTTGTCCTCAAGGTTTGAGATGAGGAAATTGTTGCATAATGGTAGTTGGTTCCCAAGTGCCATCTGTGGGAGTTATGTCTTTCCATTGGACTAACACTTCCTTGATGGTGCGTTGACAGAGATGACACCAACGCTGGTCCAAAAATACTTGTGTCTATATCCAAATGGAGCCTTCTTCCTCCAACTCGGGAAGGTTGGTTTGAGTTTGGCACTTAGTTCCGATCACCTTGTTTAAGAAGGAAACATGAAAAAAATGATGGAGCTTAGAATGACTGAGCAAAGCTAACTGATAGGCCACCTATCCCACACATTTGAGAATGGTATAAGGACCATAAAATTTGGGCGCCAGTTTCTGACAATGGTCATCCTTGAGGGAATTTTTCTTATAAGGTTGCAGTTGAAGACACACTTGATCTCCTTTTGCAAATTGAAATTCAGAGCGACATTGATATGCCTGTTGCTTCATGTGATTCTGGTCCATGGCCAAATTCTCTTTGAGGGTATGGAGAATAGCCTCTCAAACTGTAAGTGTTTGGTCAACCTCCTAGACATTCGAGACACCTGAAAAGTATGAGAGAACTGAAGGTGTATTTTGTCCATATACTTCTTCAAAAGGAGTCATGCGGGTAGTTGTACGGTAAGAAGTGTTGTACCACCATTCAACTAGTGGTAACCATTGAGCCCATTGATTTTTTCGTTCCAATGAAAAAAACCTCAAATATGTTTCCAAACACTTCTTGACAACTTTAGTTTGATCATCAGTCTGGGGATGATAAGTTGTGTTGAGATGCAATTGGGTACCTTGTATCTTGAACAATTCTTGCCAAAAATTGTTGGTGAAAGTGGGGTCACGATCAGAAACAATAGAATGAGGCATGCTATGAAGCTTGAAGACCTTATCCATGAAAAGTTGAGCCACAATGGAGGTTGTAAATGGGTGTTGAAGAGCACATAAATTAGCATACTTGGAACGATGATCAACTACCACCATGATGACCGATTTAGTTCTCAATTTAGGTAAGGCTACAATAAAATTCATAGAGATATCCCTCCAAATAGAAGATGGAATCGGAAGCAGTTGTAGTGTTCCAAGAGCTTTGATTGTTTCTCCCTTGTTGAGTTGAAAAACATCACATTCTGCCACAAAATTGCGAATGTATTGTTTCATACCATCCTAGAAAAAAGAACGTTTGACCTGGTCATAGGTTTTGGTAAAACCTGAGTCTCTAGTGGTGGGTGTAGCATGAAGCTCAAAAAGTACCATGGATTTAAGTTTTGACTGTTTACTTAAATACAAACAACCTTTGTATCAAAGATCATCATTGTGCCAAGAGTACCCTGGGAAACTAGAGAATTGTCATGCAATTGTTGTATCAGATGAAAAAGTTTGGGATTGTGTAGCCATTCCTAGCGAACAACTTGGAGCCAATACGGTACAATGAAGGAGAGGGAAAAAATGGACCCTTCATCTTCATATTTTCTGGAAAGTGCATCAGAAACCACATTTTCTTTGCCTTTCTTGTAAATGATCTCATAATCATATCCAAAGACCTTAGTGACCCATTTTTTTTCTCTAGGGAGGAAAGGCGTTGTTTAAGAAAATACTTGAGGATTTGATGATCTCTCTTAATTTGGAAGCGTTGCCCTAATAGATAAGGATGTCAAAGATCCACTGCATGCATAATAGCCAACATTTCCTTTTCATGGATTGATTTTCCCAAATTTCTCTTTGACAGTTGTTTGTTGGTAAATGACAAAGGCCGACCCTCTTGCATAAGGACTGCTCCAATTCCTTTCCCGGAAGCATCACATTCCAGGAAAAATTTAATTTTGAAATCAGGAAGGGCCAAGACTGGAGTGGTGCACATGGCCATCTTCAAGGTTTGAAAGGTCTGAGTAGCTGTGGGAGTCCAAGTTAAAGAATTATTTTTAAGGAGAGTAGTGAGAGGTGCGACAATCTTTCAATAATTCTTAACGAACTTGCGATAATAAGTGGTTAAAACTAGAAATCCACACAACCGTTTGAGAGTCTTTGGGTGAGGCAAATATTGCATAGCTTCAATATTTTTAGGATCCACCCTGACACCGTTCTTGCCAACAAGATTGTTGATTGTGGAGCCTGATTATCTTCCTGATTTAGGGGTCTTTTACTTTCAGCCATGTTTATACCCCATGAAGTATTTACACCCCAAAAGTATGTACACTCTTCCACGCGGGGGAGTGTAGAGGGGGGGTACCCCCTCTGCGGGGTCCAGGGAAGCTATCCCCCCAGCTGGGGGGTTTGGGGGAAAGTGAGGGTTCAGGGGCGAAGCCCCCGAAGCAAAAATTGCCTTGTAAAAGTATATTGTAGTTTCATTGTAAATCTGGATCGTTCATTATAAGGTCGCAGATCTAACGGTAGAGATTATGTTAGGTTTTTTTTTTCCCTAGAAGGCAACCCTCTTTTATGAGGGAAATGTATTGCAGCTATGGAGGGTGGTGAATATTGTATTATGAGAGAGGAGACTGTGAGAGAAAGAAGAGGAAGTTACAACGAGTTTTGTTGTAGGTTGTATTCCTTCATTTGCTGGATAATAATAAAGGAAGGACCTGGCAATTTCTCTTGTGGATGTAGTCCACACTGGGTGAACCCCGTAAATTTGTGTCTCTCTTGTATTGTGTGTCTTTTGTGTTTTGTTTCTGCATTTTTTTTATTTTATTACTTCACGGTCCTATTTTTCTAACAAAGATGACCCAAGTACTTGACTTATGAGGTGCCAAAAGAAAATTTAGATTGTTTGAGGAAAATCTGGTGCTGAGAGAGTAGATGGAGAACTTGATCCAAATGAGCAAGATGGGTTGTCCAGGTTTTACTATAGACGAGGATATCATCAAAGAAAACTAAGACAAAATGACGGAGAAAAGGACGAAAGACATTATTCATGAGGCTTTGGAAAGTGGAGGGAGCATTACACAAGCCAAAGGGAATGAACAAAAAATCATAGTGGCTCGCATGAGTTTGAAATGCAGTATTAGGAATGTCTGCCTCTTTCATATGTATTTGGTGGTAGCTAGAACGAAGATCAAGTTTAGTAAAGAACTGGGCACCACACAATTCATCCAAGAGGTCATCAATGACAGGAATGATAAATTTGTCTTTAATGGTGAGTTTGTTGAGGGAACAAAAGTCATGAAACATGAGCCAAGAAACTTATTTATTAAGTACCATGACCAAAAGAGAAGAGTAGGGGCTTGTACTGGGATGGATAATACCTGCGTTGATCAATTCTTAAGAAATTTTCTCAATTTCAGTTTTTTTTGGAAAAGGGATGACGATAGGGACGGATATTGGGAGGAAGTTTGTTGAGGACAAGGGGAATGGAATGATCGTGAACAACACGAGAAGGAGGGAGTCCCTAGGGAGTATAAAAACCACTTTATGTTTAGAGAGGATGGATTGGAGGTCCTACGACACAGAGGGTGTCTCAGTGGCTTGAATGGCATGGAGTTGTGCAACAATTCCAGAATGACCTTTTTTGATCATCTTTTCCATGCGATGGGAACTGATGATCTCTGGGGAATCAATGGTGATGCCTTAGAACTTATATTGTTGGCCCTCCTGGTCAAATTTCATGGTTAATTCCTTAAAATCCATGAGACTGGGACCCAAAGTCCTTAGCCATTTTGCACCCAACACAATTTCACAACCACCTATGTCGATAGCAAACATATGAGATTTCATGTGGTACTGAACAATTTGGAGAAGAACATTTTCACACCGCCCTCCACATTTCATGGACCCATCATTGGAAATCATGATTTGAAAATTATTGACAACACGTATATAGAAATTAGTTTCTTTGGAAATGCAGTGATGGATAAAATTATGGGTGCTTCCACTATCAAAAATAATGATGGCCTTCCAATGTTTAACGTAACCAATTAGCTTGAGGGTTTGTGGAGAAGAGAAGCTAATGAGAACATTCAGGGAAATTACCAGTTCAACTTTGGGAGGGTTGGAGGGAGGGGACATGTCAAAGGGTTCAGGTGACACAGCCACAAGGGGAGCCTCAAAATCATATTCCAAAACATCCTCTGAGATGGCCATAACAAGATTTTTTTCCTTACACTTGTGCCCAGGAAAATATTTGTCATCACAATTATAACAAAGGCGTTTGAGTTGTTCATCCATTTCTTCCCTGGTCAATTTTTGGATCTTTAGTGGAGTAGAAGGAGGAGTGAGAGTGATTGGTTTAGTGCGAGGAATAAAGCAGGGTTTTCAGTTTTGAGAAGTGACAAATTGTTGTTCTTCCGTAGCTCATTTAGTAGTGTCCACCCAATTCTGAGGTCGAGCCATGAGGACATGGGCATGCATCTCATCCTTGAGGCCAATAGTAAAACATTCTTGGAAAAAAACATCAAACATGCCCTCTGTACGGAAAGCCAATAGCTCAAAAGAAGATATAAAGTCTTCCACTGTGCTAGATTGTTTTAACTTTGTCAAATGGCCTAAATGGTTGGTTTTAGTGTCAAAGCATTCATAAATCTCTGCCACAAATGGTTTCCAAGCCACATACCCTTGGCAAACATTTGTTCTCCATTTCCAATGTTCTTGATCTAGATAGAGAACACCATACCGTAGTTTGGCCAACTCATATGTAATTCCATACAGAGAGAAATAATGTTCCATTTGAGTTACCCAACCAGTGTTATCCGAGCCATCAAATTTGGTCACATCCACATGCAGAAGGCATAGGTCACGCTGAAAGTGATGGGGATGAAAATTCTGGGAATGAGAGGAAGTTTCACCTTCGGGTTGGAAAGGTGGGTCAGATGAGAGAATATTTGTAGGGATATGCAGCTTGGTGCAGATCATCGCAATGAAGGAGACAAGCTGGGCATTGAATGATTCGAGCTGGGTAGAGAGGTCTTGTTTGATATCCTACATTTTGGCATCGATGGAGGATTGCATGTTTTTATTGATGGTGGAAACATTGGCACTAAGTTGTCTCACTTCTTGTTGAGTTTCTGTGAAATTAGAGTGCAAGGAATTGAAGCAAGATTCCAAGTCTTGGCTATGGGTGTGGGCCATGATGAAGATGGAACACGACAATGGATGGGTGGGACCACACAGAAAATGGGTTATGGGTGAAGTGTATCACAACAATCATGGAAGCAAGGGGAATCCAATGGGGTAAAGCTCAAATAAGGGTTTGGAAGGGGGTCATGTCCACAAGAAACAAATTTGGTGAAAAATGATAGGTATGATTACGATAAGGGAGAAGAGAGGAATCCAATAGGATACATATTAAATAATGGTGCCAACTAGATCCTACGGAGTTATACTCTGATCTGAAGAATACTATAGTGACAAAATGCCCAAATGCTTAACAGGAAGAAATGTTTAGTAATTTCGCAACCCGAATGCATGAGCCATAGTTGTGCAACAATAGATCTTATTTGTTATGTTTTTGTTTCTCTCCCAAGGGTTAGGGTTTTCAAGGGTTCTACAGACAAGGGTTTTCCCTGTTCCATAGCTCTCTAATATACGTGTGGGGTCGAACAGTATTACTCGGTCCAATATCTCATGGCACCAACTAAGAAGGCTAGATTGTGCCCTTAGTTGTACTACCCGACTACCCAGGTACTAGAGAGTATATTCCTGAGTGTTGTTCTCGGTGGAACTATAGCAGTCAGGCGACCAATTGGTTTAGCTATGGAGGGCTTCAAGAGATATAGGTCGATCCATATACATTTGATGTCTGATGCACTACCACTTGAAGGGGTACCAACAGGGGTTACAAGGGTGGCCAACATATGTGCGCTTAAGTACCACTTGTATTTCCTGTGTGTATGAAACCATGACTGCAGTTTTATGTGTGTAACGATAGATCTATGTAGTTGTAAGACACCGGAATATGTCTCTACCTTGGAAAAAAATTAACCCACAATTTTCTGCTGAGGAAGGTGCTCTGATACCACTTGTAATATTCCAGATATAAAATAGTATGCAGAACAAAAATAATTAACTAGAAATGGAATATAAACAATGATATAACCAAAACAATACCACAATAATACCATAATTGTAAATGTGTTGAACCTACACAGAATAGATCTAGCTAGAAAATACCACACACATTTGTAGAGAGAAATTGAGAAATATGAAGAAAGAGAGAAAGAATGGAAGAATTCTCATTAACCGTAATGAATAATGAATAATTTACACATGATATACTTTGTATAACTCAACCAATGTGCAACGTAGGTGAAGCCAATGTGCCATAGTGGTGGTCTAGAGTGATATGGACACACACCAACAATTATGGGAGTGAACTACCACCTAGTCTAGTCTCTCGAGCAATTGCGATAGTGAACTGCCACCTAGTTGAGTTAACTATTCTACCAGTCTTTAGTTAACTGACTGAAACATAGTGAAGTGAGGAGGAGATCAGGGAATCATGCGTAATGCGCTAGTCTGGTGAGGATACCAAGGCTAACATGCATTAACTGGTGATGATCCCAATGTTACATGGTGAGAAAACCAATGGAACATCTAGACTCCACTCAACTAATCAAACTGAAGCGAAAAATGAAGAGAATATTCTCCTAGAGGAATATTCTCTCTAAACTTTAGGAGACTGGATAAAGACTAATAAACATAGGAAAAAAATTATGAAAAAGGAATCCTAGGCGTGTGTGAAGTAAATCCAACACCCCCTTGAACATCACTATGGTGGAAATAAAGAATGGGTCCCGCCAATGAGGCCATGCTAGATACCCAAATACAAAAGATACATTGAAATAAAGTGAGGAAAGAGGGAAAACGTCATGGGAATCCCCCCCTCAAGGTACAATGTATGTAAAAATAAGAACTGACAGTTGCTAGGCAACTATGCTCTTCACTCCAAGATGACTTCACAGAGAATGGAACTTCTACTCAGTGAAGGTATTGGTGAAGATGTATGTCATCTATTCTACTGAAGGACAGAGCTATATGTAGATGATCCCCTCGTGTATTAAGTCCCATATGTAGTTCACATGGATCTCGATGTGCTTCATCTGATGCCTCTGAACTGGATCTTTGCAGAACTTCAGAGTGCTCTGGTTGTCACACTAGATGACGATCGACCGATGAAATTGAATGCCCAACTCAGTGAGAAAATGTTGTAGCAACATAGCCTAAATGGTTATGTTAACTGTATTCTACCTCGGTTGAAGAAAGAGAAATAACAACCTACTTCTTGCTCGACCAACAGATAGGCCTGGAACCAAGACTGAGTGAGTAAACAAATGTGGACTTGTGATTATTTCTATCTCCAACCCATTCAGAATTAGTGAACCCGATGAGATATAGTGTAGAGTCTCTTGCATAAGGAATCCCAAAGGTGTTGGTTTTCTTTACGTATCGAAGGATAAGATTTTCATCCTTCCAAGGTATCTCATGTGGCTCCTGCATGAACCTGGAAAATGCGCCAACTGCATAGAAGAGGTCTGGTCTGGAGTGTATGAGACACAACAATATTTCCACTATTTGTTTGTACAGTGTGTTTTCAACCAATGGAGTCTCCCTACCATCCTCAAGTTTGACTCCTGATAGGAAAGGAGTCAGAGAAAACTTGCAGTCTGTCATGTGAAATATCTCAAGGAGATCTCGTGCATACTTGGCCTGAGACAGTTTGATGCCTGATGCATCCTGACTAATATCGAGTCCAAGGAAGAAGTGTAGAGGACCCATGCCCATCATCAAAAACCTGTCATGTAGAATCCTCTTAATTGCAACAATCTATGAAGTCGAGCAACCGGTGATCAAAAAATCATCAACATACAGAACTAAGAGTAGAAGTTGATCAATTGTCCTGAGCATGTAGACATTCAGGTTTGATTTACAATGTACAAAGTTCTATGACAATAGGTAGGAGTCCATATTGGCATACCATGCCCTCGGAGCCTGCTTGATTCCATAAAGAGACTTCTTCAGTCGACAGACCAAAGATGAATCCTGCATAAATCCCTGTGGATGCTCCATATAGATCTCCTCAAAGAGATCATCGTGAAGAAATTCATTCTTCACGTCCATCTGATAGACTTCCCATCCCTTGGTTGCCACAATGGAAAGTGCCAAACATATGGAATCCATCTTCACTATTGGACCAAAGGTCTGATCATAGTCAATGGCATGCACCTGCTGAAATCCTTTGGAAACAAGCATGGCTTTGTATGTGATAATTTGTCCATCTGTTGTGCTCTTGAGATTGTAGACCCATATGCACTTGACAATTTTCCTTCCATAAGGAAGGGGAACCAGATCCCAAGTCTGGTTCTCGAGGTGGATTTGTACTCCTCCTGCATGGCAGATTCCCAAAAGGGATTTCCAACAACCTTGCCATAAGACTGTGGATCTGAAGACTGAACCAAGAAAATATGCCTAGAGGGAAATGGTTCAGTGGAAGTGAGTGCAATAGGAGGCTCCTCGAAATTAGATCGAGTCCTCCTAGTATCAACTGGATCACCAACAAGATCCCTTGCATCCTGAAGACTAGTCTGGGCCCACTTGGGCCTCTTCTCTCGCTCTACATATGCATATGGATGCTCTGAATCTACATCTGACTGCACTGACTCTGTATCTATATCATTTGAATCCTCTAAATCAAAACTTTCATCTGAAGAAGAGTCGGCATGTGCATGCTCATAATCTCAGACAGGTGGAAGAATGAAGGTGTTTGCATGCAGTTGTTGAAGTAAATGTGATACACTTTCCTCTAATTAGACACTTCTCTCAATGATGATCCAGTCTGAGGAAATGTCAATAAGTCTATATCCCTTCACATCGTCGGGGTATCTAACAAAGATACACTATGTTCTCTATGGATCAAGTTCCTTCCTCTTTTTAGAGGGAATTTGGTTCCATGCACATGAACCGAAAATACAAAAGTGGGTCACTTCCAGTTTGAGGCCGTTCCAAGCCTCGTAGAGCATCTTATCCTTGAAATATCTATGGGGAGATTTGTTTTTGATGTAGGTTTCACAATTAAGTGATTCGGCCCATAGTCTCTGTGGTAGTGACTTTGCATGTAGAATGCAAGATGTCATCTCGTTTAGAGATGTATTTTTCCGCTCAACAACTTCGTTTTGTTGTGGAGTATAGGGAACTGTGTGTTGCAATTGAATCCCTTCCTCCTGACAAATATTTTGGATCTCATGATTGACATACTCTCCCTCATTATCAATTCAGAGGACTTTGATTTTCTTTCCGGACTATGTCTCAACAAGGGATTTGAAATCTTTGAGGTTTTGAAAGACCTCAGATTTTTTCCCGAGAAAGTAAATCCATGTGAAATGTGAGAAATCATCAACAAAAATAAGAACATACCTCTCTTTTCTTATTGATGGATGTGGAAAAGGGCCCATGAGGTCACTATGGATAATATCTAAAGGAGAGGAAGCTCTTCGAGTCTTTCCTTTTTCAAATTTCTCTTCAGGGTGTTTTCCAAGAACACATCCCTCACAGATTCCTTTGGAGAAATGGATGTCTGGTAGACCATCAACCAATATTTGCTTGCTAATATTTTGCATATATATGAAATTCAAATTCCCGAACCTTTTGTGCCATATCCTACAACTTTCATCAGCATGGGTAAGCAGTAAAGCAAAATCTGGTTCAATAAATTCAGAAAATGTATACAATCTAGATTGATGATTTACCTCACTGGTAGCAACCCTGGAATTGGTTTTCATGTCATATATGTCTACTGCATTAGGTGTGAATATGAATTTATTTCCGGTTCCGTAATTCTTCCTCTAAAACACAGAGAGAAGATTGAAAGAAATTTTGGGAACGTGCAGTACATTCTCAAAGCTTCCGTTGGTGAGTTCAATCCTTCCTTTGCTAGTGACCTCGACTAGAGAGTTGTTCCCCATTAGAATAGGATAACCTTTGCATGCATCCAATGAAGAATAGACATATTTTGTGGCATCGATGTGATGTGATGCTCCTGAATCTACAATCCAATCATCGAGAGAGGAGTTGATGGCAATCAAGGGATGGCTAGAATTGCCTTTCTTGGGATTCTGATCTTTTGGCTTCTTATTCTTGGCACCCTGGGGGATTCAATCTCCAAGGTTGTTTTTCTGAAGTATTTGAGTCATTATATCTATTTTTTATACATGCATGCAGATTCTGGATGGAATCCTTTATGGCAATATGTTCATTTCTCCCCTTTTCTTCCCTTCCCCCCTTTGGATCCAGAGGCATCGATGAAGGGTTTTGAGTACCCTTCCTTCTTCGGATTTGCATGAGATTTCCTTTTGTATTTATATTTATATTTCTGATATTGATGGCTTCTATCTTGCATAGTAAGTGCATGCACCTTTGGGCCTTTGATTTTTCCCATCTTGATGAGATTGGTTTGCTCTTGTGTCAGGGATTCGGTAAATTCCTCAAGAGAAGGCATCTTCCAGGTGCCTCTACAGGTGAATTTGAATAAATGGAATGTGGATACGAACCCGATGAATTCAAGACCAATTTTGTAGAGAATGGTGAGAACCATTTGTTTCTCCTCCTTAGTTTTATCAACCTCGCAAGCTTTGAGTTGCGATAGTAAATCCTTGTATTTTGTAAATAAATCTTAGAGATTGTCGAAGATTTTTGGATCCAATGTGAGAAATTCCACCTCGAGCAAGTGTCCCCTCATCTCATCATGTTTTCCAAAGATCCCTTCTAAGGTGGTCCAAGCTTCATTGGTGGTTTTACAAGAAGATATGTGAAAAAAGAGATCAAGAGAGATGAGAATGCAAATTGTTCTGAATGCTTCATCCATTCGATTTAGACACTTGGATTTTTCTATGTATGATTTTGGTTTTGTCTCTGTATTCAAGGTTAAATTGTACAATCCTCTGGTTTGGAGATGCATGATTATTCTCTCCTTCCATGCAAAGTAATTGTAAGGTGTAAGAATGAATTCTTTTAGGAATTCCATTTTTCCACTGTCTTCAATCTTTGGTACTTGCAAAAATAATTTGGTGTATCTTTTTCTTAGCAGTCTGTCGAATCTGATACCATGTAAAGGTTTTGAAACTACACATAATATATCTAACTATAAAATACCACACACATTTGCAGAGAGAAATTGAGAAAGAAGAAGCAAGAGAGAGAAAATAAAAGAATCATCATTAATTGTAATGAATAATGAATAATTTACACATGATATACTCTGTATAACTCAACCAATGTGCATTCTAGGTGAAGACAATGTACCATAGTGGTGGTCTAGAGTGATCTAGACACACACCAACAGTTACGAGAGTGAACTACCACCTAGTTTAGTCTCTCGGGCAGTTGCAGGAGTGAACTGCCACCTAACTGAGTTAACTAATATACAAGTTTTCAGTTAATTGACTGAAACCAAGTGAAGTGAGGAGGAGATAAGGGAATCATGGGTAATTCACTAGTATTTTGATGATACCAAGGCTAATGCGCATTAGTTGGTGATGATCCCAATGTTGCATGGTGACAAAACCAATGCATCATCTAAACTCCACTCAACTAGTCAAACTGAAGTGAAAATTGAAGAGAATATTCTCCTAGAGGAATATTCTCCCTAAACTTTAGGAGACTAGATAAATACTAATAAACATAGGAAAAACCTTAGGAAAAAAAATCATAGGTGTGTGTGAAGTAACTCCAACAAAAATAATACCAAAATAACACTAGAAGAGCACTTTGATTACTGAGAGCAATATTCACTTGCCTCTTCGAGGGGGAAACCTCTAGCAAAGCATAGATCTATTACAATAATATCCAAGACAAAAATTCTCGTACCATCTACTCCTATTTATACTAAATATGTCTATCCAAAAGAAAAATCTAGAGGAAGATCCTTCTAGAAGCGGAAGCTTCTATTAGGTCTTCTTACATTTGACTTATTCTTCCTTATTTCTAGGCATTATTAATATTGACCATTATTACATGGAAACATATTATTACACCTACATGAGGAGTTAGGTCCCTAACACTAGCATAATAGAAAGACTCATATGATATGTACCCATCTTCCATAGATCCCTCGGGGTTTTCCCATTGACAAACAAATCTTTTCAATTACTTCATGTACCTCTCTATAAGAAATACCCAACGACAGGAGACCACACCGACTAATTCAACCTCATCTACTGGGTGAATTAGAATATGAACCTGGAAGTCCATGAAACTCAACGATAATTCTTTTTCAAACATACAAACGGTCCCAACTATCTCTTGACGCCACTGTGGAATGCTAGCCATATGAATCTCCTTTGATGTGATCCAATGTACAAATGCAGATAATTTAGATATGGAACACCTCAGGTCATGGGGGAAGTCATGGTTCACACACCCATGCACGAGCAGAGGATAATGACACTACAAAGTAAACGCATACAAATTATTTATGTTTTATCCAATGGCATAAAAAAAAATTACAAATATTAAAAAAAAAAAAATTGACATACGTCGCACCGTTAGAAGGTTCAAATGATCATGTGTTTTCAACCCCGACAAATGGTGTCTATGCATAATGAAGAGACGCCATAGGGAATACCCATATAAAGAAGGCACCTTCACACCCAATATAATTTCCTTTGCCAAATAAATATCTTATTTCTCCAAAATCCATGGGACATCACCTTGTTTTAAAGACAAAGATGGACCAACCTCTCCTCTACTTTCTTGTCTTGGCCAATGTTTCTTTTTAGTTTTTGAAGAAATAAGATCTCTCCTCACATCTAATGTGTCACTTTCTTTCAATGATATGTTCTTCCATAAAGAAGATGAAACATTTTTAAATATATGCATGGGATATAGTAAGTGGGAAATCTTAAGATGCTCCCAATATGGGAGCCCATAAAAGATAGATTTCATTTTCATCCCAATGGGAAATTTCTCAACATAGGTGTCGAAGAATTATGGATCATCGAAAATAGGCTCCCCATTTTAATCGAACATTTTTGTAATCTACTTCTCTCTCTCATATGATCTAAGCCATTATGTTGGTGTCATTATTGCAAGCCTTTGGGTTCTCTCTGGTTTACCATTGAAAGCGGATGTTGCTCTTCTATAAGGATGTTCTTCTAGGAGGAATACCCTCGAGCATTCTTACACTGGATTCTGTAGGTTCTTGGACCACCTAGCCTTCAAATAATGTCTACAACATTTACATCTATGATAGCCTTTAGTTACAATACATGTGCAATGATTGTATACATAGCACGTTAACATTTAAGAATAAAATGCCAATCACAACGAATTAAACATGGATGATTTTAAGGATGTAAATTTATTTTAAAATGTAGAAACCTTGGTGAATATTACTAATCCTTCATATGTCAAATATAAATGTTTGGCGATATTTCTGTAAAAATATTCAAATTTCTAAGTATTTTATATAGTTTTTATAAAATTTTGGCGATTTTAAAGGTAAAATAATTTTATCCTATAGAATTTGGGTGAATCATTTTTAAAATAGAAAATATTGTTTTTGGAAAAACCATGGAAAATTAGCCCAAGAGCGAAATTTATCCCCTAAAATCATCCATATATGCAAATAAAGATTGTTACATATATAAAAAAATCAATAAACATGTTAATTACCAGGGACAACTCCTAAGCATGGATAATCATGTGTGGTGTAAGCACATATGCGATACAACGTAAAACTCCTCTCTATTTATATGGGTCTTAATACATCATATAGATGTATCCCTTCCCATAATTCCTTCAATTCATCTACCAATGGTTGTAGGTAGACATCCATATTCTTCACGTGTCTTCTACTAGGGACTATAAGAGCCAACATAAGATGTTCATTCTTCACAAAAAACCATGGGGTATATTGCTATTGATCACTACTACAGGACAAACAAAATAGTTGGTGTTTTGGAGGGAATATGGGTTCATGCCATCCATTGCTATGCTAAGTCGTAGACTTCGTACTTCATCCTTGAATTTTTCTGTCCATATATCCTCTATATGCTTCATGGCTATTGAATCTATTGGGATTCACATAACTCCCGACTCACTTCTGTGTGAGGCATGTCATCCTTGCAACATAGCTAATTATTTGCAATGAAAGAGACTTTGAATCCTTGGGATTAAAGTCATGTGCCTCAATATATTATGAGGAGGACCATGCAATTTACCATTTTTATTTGATTTATGGTACCTATCATGTCCACATTTCAGACATATCTCTATGTCTACATATTCTTCTATATATAGAATACAATCATTCAGACATGCATGATATGATATATACTCAACACCCAACATTTTCAACAACTTCTTTGCCTCTTCGCAACTACCGGGAAAAACAATATCACTAGGAAGAACCTTATCTTTGAATATCCTACAGTCAGTAGGAAATATAAATGTACAAGGTCATTTAACGTTTATAAAAGCATCCATTTATAATGTTGATTGTGTGAAAATATTTCTCAAAATTAATATAAGGCATTTGTTAGTCAATTACCTCAATATTGTCGAGAAACTTGTGTTTGACATTCCAAACTTTTATTTCACTTTGTATAGTAACACTTTTGTCCCAATATGGGTAGACTTTGATCTGGCTCTAGGTCAAAAGAGAGGGGTGGTGGAAGCATATTTTAGGATTTCAAAAATGGTATCATTGATATGAGCATCTTCCCCTATCTCATCATTCTGGAATGCATCTAACAACATTGTCTCCATGGAATTTTTATCCCATAAGTAATCATCCATACCAACCTATTGTTTATTTTCTCCATTGCCAACTTCTAAAGAACTACTAGTATTGTTGTAGTCATTCATAATTGGTGAATCTGGACATAGTGGGAATTGAATAGGTGGTCGATTCAACCATTCTTGGTACGCTTCCTCTCCGAATTGTGCTCTCATTGCAACCTTCTCTCAAGTTGACATTGTTGTGGGGTGCAATGGAATATGGTAGGTAGGTCACTCATCATTAGAAGAATCCTAATTTCAAAAATATTGAACATTAGTACATCGATGATATTAGTAAGCACAATGCAATAATGTTTTTGTTCAAATTACATTATACCAAACAATTATTACCATCGATGACCAAGGATTGCGGCTGGAAGATGGAATGTCACAATTGGCAGGGAAAAGCGGTTTTCCATTTTCATCTACCAATTGCTTGCGATATGTTGCTCCTAATAAGACCTTTTGACATTTTTGAACCGGTACTGGAATATTTTCTACATCTGAACTCAATTTTGAATCAGGATCCTATAAATTTGGATACATTTGTATTTAGATTGACATGGATAAAAAAAAACTAATGATATAATCGAAATATAAATAAAATAAGTTAAAATTACTGGAGATGTAAAGGGAGAACTCCACGATAGAATTTGAGAAATATGGAATGGGATGGAATTTGATGAATTGGCCATTTGATCATATAATAAGGTTTCCTCCGTGTATTTCAACAAAATTAACAATAAATTTTCCTGTACATATCTAAAATAAATTTTGAGGATCATACCATAATATGAGTTTGAATATAGTTTTGAAACCATTTTTTAAGAATAAGGTGACATAAAACATAAAATGTATATTGAAGTATTGCCAGTCATGTGAATTCATCCTAAAAGATAATTTGAGATGGATATATTATTTTATGTGAAAATAAAAGTTCAAATAACTTTAAAAGCATAATGGTGAGCTTATAAACCACAAACACATCGGTGCGCTTATAAACCACAAATGCACCGGTGTCTTTATTAATAATAAGCACCGATGCGTTGAAAAATCAACCACACCGTGTTTCTAGATTTTGTTAATAAAAAAAAATTATATGTCGTCGGTGCATCAAATAATATGGATGCACTGGTGTGTAATGTAATATCAACACTCTGATGCGTAATGTAATATGAACGCATGGGTGTGTCTTACATAAATGCATCGTCGTGTCGAAAAATTTATAGAAAAAAAAAACCGTCATTTTTTGTAAACAATTAAAAAAAGAGCGGGAATCGAATTTCGTAAAGTCATTTAAATACTAAAAATCTATTCACTATTTCATTATTTTGCAAAATTTTGCAGGGGAGAGACTTGCAAGAGAGACATATGGAGGAACACTATGGAGGAGAAAAATACTTTGGAACCATAGTATTATTTAGAATATGAGAATTTGAAGGGTATGGTGATTCACTCTAAACCCTTTTTCATAAATATTTTTTAATATTAAGAAGGTATTCAATATTTTCATTATTTTGCCAAAATTTACAGGAGACAAATTTGGAAGAGAGATGTATCGGGGAGCTTTGTGGGGTAGAAGAATATTTTAGAACTGTTAGGGTCCTATAAATTATAGGGAGTCTGATTATTTAGGTTCCATCTATTGTTTCTCTCATGAAAGTTCTCGGTTTTCGTATTGTCCTCGGATGGCTTTGCACATGTTAGTGTCTACCAGTCCGGTTAGTCACCAATGATCAAATATGCTTTTTCAAGTTTGTTAATAGGGTCCTAGGTCAATTTTTTTATATTTTCAAATAAAATTTTGTCATTAGTAACCAGTCAAGTCAGTGCTACTCCCTTCACTTGCTCATGGTTTTCATCATCTAGGTCATGGTATAATATTCATATTTGATATGGCATCATAAATTCAGTCATATTCATCACTTGAGTCATCGTTAAAGGGAGTTAGCAGATTAGGGGAAAATGAATAAAGATCATTTCTCCTTGTGAAATGGCATGACACCATCATTAGCAAAATCTACCTCCATATTATAAAATGCCATCCAAGAATACTTAGAGAGTCCAAAAACTCACTTTTGGAACAACAAGAACAATCTACTCAAAACATGTCACTTGGAGAATCTTTGAAGGCACATTTCCTAGAAATGTCTTGTTTAGTCATATATTGTTTTGGACAGATTGTGGCCAATCATAGATGAAACATGGGAAACAAAAGGAGTTTTATTTCCAAAACATATTCATATACAAAAAACTCTTTTATTTTATTCACAGATATTATTTTTAAAGAGATATCAGCTCATCTTTGACCCCTATTTTTCGTTGCGCTTCTAGGAGTAGTTTTGGGAGATTGAATTTTTAGAAGCCATGGAGATGGAGTCTTGCAAGTTTAAAGGTTCAGTGGTCTTATAAACATTCAGGTATATCTCCTAAAACAATTAATTAATATAAATCATGCTCAAAATCCATCCAAAAGTCGCCTAAAACAGGACGCTACGCTTCTGCAAATGGTCATTGCGTTTCTACAGGTTTTAGTGACCAACTTCAAACTTGAATTGTGAACAAATAGGAAAGTATTTTTGAAAAATGGAGGAGCCTTTTGTTAACAACATACCAAATAAAAAAAAACTCTCTCATTTGTGTAAATTTTATTATGGTTAGAGAGATATGTTTACATATTTGACCCTTATTTTTTCAAAAAACACATAAAAATTTGACAATTTCGGGCATGTACAGAAACGCAGCGCCAAGTCGTTGTGCTTTTCCCCACGAGCTCCAAATGAAAAAGAAAAATTATTTTTGGAAATCCATTGAAGTTTAATTCACATAAATATACCTGGTTTTCAAAATGAAAGACCAATTTTGGAGGAAAATGCAAAAAACAGGCCAAAAACTAGCTCTCTACCACCTTTTTGAAGAGGTTGTTGCGCTTCTAGAGTGATGTTGGAAAATTTGAATTTTGAGCATCTTACAAAGGTATTTTTGAAGATTTAAAGATTTGGTGGTATTCTACATTGGATAGGCTACATACTCAAATCAAAATATTAGGAAAACCAAGCTCATAAGGTCCTCAAATGTCATCATCAACTAAACATTGTGATTCTGTAATTTGGACATTGCTCATCTATATAATTCCTGCATTTTTGGAAAAACTCGCCAATTTTGGAAATTATGAAGTAAAAATTTGGTTTTACCTATGTACTTAGAAATGTATATGATGTAATTAAGTTTCATGGGGTTGAATTATCTTTTTCCATGTGGATTTGGTGATACTGAATGCTTGTCAAAGACAAATTGAGTTAGTTGAGCTAAACTGAGAAGTCTATTTTGACTTTCCTAGCTTTGGGTATTGTTAGAGATATTTTTGTGATTTGATCCTAGGAGGTAGGATTTGACCCCTAATATGGGGAAAGTTGTTTTGTATATATATGTAGACCCAAGAGAGTCAAGCAAATGGTTGTACCTGAAAGGAAAAATGGTATTGAAAGATTACCATCCATTGTAAATATTTTTAGGAGGCTTTAAGTGATCCTTTTGATGAATACAAAGACATTATGTTTCCAGATTCCTGTGTCATAGTTATGTGGTGAAGTGCTTCTTGATGTAATATGTTCTTCTCTGGCTTCATATTTTGTTTCTTTCTTTTATTGTTTATAAGAATATTAAGTTCAAGATTTGTTTCAAACAACCTGTTCTGGCTTAAAACAATATTTATGTTTTCTTCTGAAATTTGAATGTAGAATTCAGGTAGCAATGCTCTATATTTGAAGTAAACCCTAATTTGTTCCTCTTTTCCATATCACAAACTACAAGGATCCACTAACATGACTACCTTGCCTTGTTACATATGATCTTAGTTATTCCTTCATTTGATCACCTTCAACCTTGTTGACTCCATTTTGCCCAATGGCCCTCTTTTGTTGTCCCAACCAAAAATTCAAAAGAAAACCCTATACTCTCATAACTAGCATAATATCCAATCCAAATGAAGATAAATCATATAGAGAGATACCTCTCTGAGTCTTGGAGGGTTATATCCTTGAATCCAAGTGGTTTTGTGGTTACCTCTGTTAATTTCTCCCTCAACCCGAGAAATTACGGAGTGTTAACATAGTTGCGACCATACTGGGGATTGTTCCTCAAAAAGCATACCAAGTTATCGATTTGATTATTGATGGTGGATAGTGATCAAACATAGGAAGGATGAATCATCCACCTGGAAACTCTAATCAACTCCAATCATTTCCAAAGACTCCACTAGAGGAAGAACCTGAAACATGACCAAGCAATCTGGAAAGATCAGGTATTCAAGCTCAAATTGTATTCAACATATTGTTGGCTTTATCTATAATTATTTTTTCTCTTATTATGATCCAAGTCAAGAGTATATTGTCGAAATTCATAATGATCAGTTTCAAGTTGAAGAGCCTCAAAGGATTCAACCCATCCCTATAGCCTTGGTACACACTCCAATACCTATAGATAGCCCAGTTAGACACAAACATCATGCTTTATCTCCTATTATTGTTGAAATTCCAGTTAGTTATAAGCCCCTTGATTTACCTCCTATACCTATAAAATTCTTAGACAAATACAAGCCTCTGGTTTTGCCTTCTATTCTCAATGACCTCCCTGCAAATTATAACAATAATCTTCCCAGGTTTAATGGAGAAAATGCAAAGATCATTGTTGAAAAACACATTCAAAATCTTGAGGATTTTCTTGATCTGTTTGAGGTGGAAGAAGATGATGTTTGTATCAGGATGTTTGTCGTATCATTGCAAGGTAAAGTTAAAAATTGGTTTAAGAATCTTCCAGCTGCAAGAATTAGAAATTTTCATCAATTTACGCAAGTTTTCCTAGATAGATGGGTGATCATGGGAAATGTCTTTCTCATCCTAGGAGAGTATGACCACTTGAAAAGACATTCGGGGGAGACAGTGCATCATTTTTCAGCTAGGTTCAATAATGTGTATCATTCAATGCCTGCTGATATAAGGCCACCCCCAGGATTATCTCACTTACATTTCCCAAATGATTTCAATCCTGAGATGACATTCCAATTAAGAGAAAGGAACACTGCAACCCTTTGTTAGAAAAACAGGACCGTTGAGCAATAAAATAAAACAAATGTGGAAACAAAACATAGAAGATACACAATACAAGAGAGACACAGATTTATGTGGTTCACCCAGTGTGGGCTATGTCCACCAGAGAAATTGCCAGGTCCTTTCTTTATTATTATCCAACAAAATGAAGGGATACAACCTACAACAAAACCCGTTGTAACCTCCTCTTCTTTCTCTCACAATCTCCTCTCTCTGAATACAATACTCGCCAACATACATAGTTGTAATACATTTCCCTCATAAAAGAGGGTTTCCTTATAGGGAAAAAAACCCTAACATAATCTCTATAGTTAGATCTGCGACCTTATAATGAACGGTCCAGATTTACAATGAAATTACAATATACTTTTACAAGGAAATTTTTGCTTTGGAGGCTTCGCCCCCAAACCCCTGTTGGGGGCCCGCTTTCCCCCAGACCCCCCAACCGGGGGGATAGCCCCCTCAAACCCCGCAGAGGGGGTACCCCCCCTCCGCACTCCTCCGCGTGGAAGAGTGTACATACTTCTGGGGTGTAAATACTTCATGGGGTATAAACACAACTGAAAGTAAAAGACGTCTAAATCAGGAAGATAATCAGGCTCCACAACCAATAATCTCCCACTTGGAGATTGATCTCAACAACTCCACCATTGTTTTATATGATGGACTCTGAACCTTCTTGGACCTGACAAATTTCTCATCTTCATCTTCATTCTTGAAGACCAACTGAAACTGAGCAAGAACTCATTTTCTCCCTATTTACTCCCTTTGTTAACATGTCTGCAGGATTCTGGCTAGTGTGTATCTTTTCCAGCTTCAATTGTCCATCTTCCAAGGCAGATCGTATGAAGTGGTACCTCAACTGTATATGCTTAGTATTTGAATGTAAGCTTGAGTTATTTGCAAGGTGAATGGAACTCTGACTATCACAGTACAACCTACTGTTCTCCTGCTTCTTTCCCAATTCCTCCATAAACCTTTGTAACCAAATCATCTCTTTACTAGCCTCTGTAGCAGCAAAATACTCTGCCTCTATTGTTGAAAGTGCAACAACATTTTTTAGTTTTGAAATCCAACTTACTTTTGTTCCACCTATAGTTAAATCATACCCTGTGGTGCTCCTCCTGCTGTCTTTATCACCTGCCATATATGAATCAACATATCCATGTAGAAAAGTGTCTGAACCTCCAAAACATAATGCATGTGTAGTAGTACCTCTCAAATACCTGAGAATCCACTTTACTTCCTCCCAATGTTCTTTACCTGGATTGTTCATATACCTGCTCACAACTCCCACTGCATGTGCAATATTTGGTCTTGTGCAAACCATTGCATACATCAAGCTGTCAACCGCTGATGAATATGGGGCCTTGGGCATGTATTCTATCTCCTCCTGTGTCCTGGGACAAATTTCCTTAGTTAATTTGAAATGGTTGGCCAAAGGTGTACTAATTGGTTTTGCATTCTGCATTCTAAACCTCTCCAACACCTTCTCTGTGTAATCACCTTGAGACAATGTCAGTTTGTGATTTTTCCTGTCTCTTGTTATTCTCATACCAAAGATTTTCTTTGCAGCACCCAAATCCTTCATCGCAAATGAATTGGCTAATTTCTTCTTGAACACATTTATATCCTGCATATTAGAACCTGCAACAAGCATGTCATCTACATACAATAGCAAGATAATATAGCTTCCATTTTCTAGCCTTTTAAAATAAACACAGTGATCAAAATGACATCTATTATAACCTTGTTCTGTCATAAACCTGTCAAACTTCAGATACCACTA
>ML781723.1:484117-507942 GCA_009831015.1 Picea engelmannii
TAAATACAATGTACCTACCTTCTCTCCTTTCGCTATCACCAATGATCCTTTGATGACCTTCCACGTCTTATCTGTAAATATGGATATGCAACCTTCACTTGCCAACTGCTCGGTTGAAATTAGATTTTTCCTTAAATATGGAATATGTCTTACCTCTTTCAACAACCATTGGTTTCCATTGCGTTGCTTTATTTTTACCTTTCTTGCTCCAACAATTTTGCATGGTGCATCATCACCCAAATGAACCTGTCCAAAATCACCTTGAACATAATCTAGAAAATGTTTCCTATGGGGTGTGGCATGAAATGAAGCCCCTGAATCTACTACCCAAGATTCAAAAATATTATCTACAAAAAGAGTCAAAGCATATTGTAACACATCACCTATTACATTTGCTTCCTGATTTCTCTCCTGTTGTCCATCTCTTTGTTTCTTTGGAGCTCTGCAGTCTTTCTTCAGATGTCCTTTCTTCACACAATTCCAACACTCTATTTTTCCAATTCTGGATTTGGATCTTCCCTTCCTAGAATTCCCACAGTTCCCTGAACCCTTTCCTCTATCCTTTTGTCTTCCCCTGTTCTCCATGTTCAACGCATTACCTGATGTCTCACCTGTTCTTTTCCGTCGCATTCCTCACTAAGGATAACACAAACAACATCATCAAATTTTAAAGTATTTGAACCAGACACAGAGTTACTTACAACCATGACCAAGCCATTCCAGCTTTCTGGAAATGAGCACAAGATTAGAAGAGCCCTAACCTCATCATCAAAGTCCACTTTTACAGAACTTAGTTGATTAGTAATTGTATTAAATTCATTTAAATGATCTGCAACATACCCACCTTCCGACATCTTCATATTAAATAATCTCTTCATTAGAAATACCTTATTGGATTCCAAGGGTTGTTCATACAATTTGGCCAACGCGTCCATCAAACCCTTCGTTGTCTTTTCTTTCGAGATATTGAAAGCCATCGACGCTGCCAGGCTCAGCCATATCGTTCCTAGCGCCTTTCTGTCAAGAATCTCCCATTCTTCGTCCTTCATGGCTGCTGGCTTCTTTGTTACTCTGCTCAATGGTAGGAATAGATCCTTCTGATATAAATAATATTCCATCTGCATCTTCCATAACTGGTAGTTTTGGCCGTTAAATTTCTCGACCCTAAACTTTCTATCTTCTGACATTGCTCCCACTCGAAGCAGGAACCCTCTTTTCCTGCGAGTTACCTTACACTCTAATACCAGTTGTTAGAAAAACAGGACCACGGAGCAATAAAATAAAACAAATGCGGAAAAAAAACACAGAAGATACAAAATACAAGAGAGACACAGATTTGCGTGGTTCACCCAGTGTGGGCTACGTTCACCAGAGATATTTTCAGGTCCTTTCTTTATTATTATCCAACAAAATGAAGGGATACAGCCTACAGCAAAATCCATTGTAACTTCCTCTTCTTTCTCTCACAGTCTCCTCTCTCAGAATACAATACTCGCCAACATACATAATCGCAATACATTTCCCTCATAAAAGAGGGTTGCCTTCTAGGGAAAAAAACCCTAACATAATCTCTATCGTCAGATCTGCGACCTTATAATGAATGGTCCAGATTTACAATGAAATTACAATATACTTTTACAAGGAAATTTTTGCTTCAAGGGCTTCACCCCCGAACCCCCGCTGGGGGCCCGCTTGCCCCTAGACCCCCCAACCAGGGGGATAGCCCCCCCGGACATCGCAGAGGGGGTACCCCCCCTCTACACTCCCCCGCATGGAAGAGTGTACATACTTCTAGGGTGTAAATACTTCATGGGGTATAAACACGACTAAAAGTAAAAGACCTCTAAATCAGGAAGATAATCAGGCTCCACAACCAACACCCTTGAAGAAATGCAAAAGATTGTAGTTGATGTGGCAGATAACCTGCTGAAAAGAAAGGCAAAGTTAAAAGAAATGATGAAGGATAAAACATAAAAGGAATGGATGACATCTTCAGAAGTGAAACTAGATGTTCTGGCAAACACTGTAAAAGAGATGATGCAGAAGATTAATAGAAAAGATGAACTTGTTGTTCAAATATAACATGTTTCATTAATTCCAGAGAATACAAGGATCCATGTATCCAAGCATTTTGTAGCTCAACCTCGATATCCTAAACCACCAAATTATTACTTCATGTATTCAATCCATGAC
Source organism: Picea engelmannii (assembly GCA_009831015.1). Classification (NCBI taxonomy): domain Eukaryota; kingdom Viridiplantae; phylum Streptophyta; class Pinopsida; order Pinales; family Pinaceae; genus Picea; species Picea engelmannii. The sequence goes on from ML781723.1 coordinate 486,311, forward strand.
ATAGCCAAAGATGAAGCTCAAAATCAGATGGTGGTGGAAAAATCTCTCGAGATGATGTGCATGTTTGATGACCTTGCATATATAGATGATTTTCCCGGATACGAACATCGGGATGATGATTATATGTTTGAGATTAAGGATAATTGTTCAAAGAAACTAGCACTATCTCCATGGGGAGAAGAAGCCTAGTTATTACAATACAAAAATGACCATCAAACTCTGCATACCAAACAAGATTTCAAGGAGGAAATTGCAGAAAGTTTTCAAGTAAAAGAAAAATGCCTTCCCCTATGTTTTGCCTCACTCCTGAGAGAACATTGCAAGTAGATTGTAAATAGAAAGGATGAATAATGTTCTAATGAATTAGTTGAGGAAAACATGGATGATACAAAACCTTTTTCAGATCCAAAAGTTTGGTCCCTAAGTCATCTTGAATGTCAAATCTCAGATGAAATCATAGATTATAAAACAGATAATGAACTGATCCGGTTTGATTCCCTGCCCTTATGCTTTAATTCATTTCATATTGTGAAAGGGAATCTTGGTCACATTGTGGTTGATGATCATGTGAGAAATCATGAGGTGTCAGTAGAACCAATGTTGCAGCCATCTAAATCACTACATGAACCAAATAGCTGATATGTTGGATGGTTTTTGTTTTGAAAGTCAGTTTCCATTTACTCGTAATGATTTCAAAAGTTGTTATGATATGTATATGTTAAGACAGTCTGCTCCATTGTCTTGTTCAGTAGAAGTATCAGTACAAAACTCATTAGATAAAATACAAACATGTTCTGAGTTGTTTGAATACATGGACAGTACATGTGTGGTACCTGGTCATGAAGTTGAATTGACTAAGTTAGAATATCCAGTAATGGGTCCAGTTTATCGTGATCCAGTGGATATTTATATGGAGAAATTATTCATCACAGAGCCACAATACATTTCTAGTATTTTTGTTGTCTGACAGGTTTATCAAGCTCCTTGTAATGAAGATCAGGCTGGAAATCTCTATTACATATCATTAATAGATCTATTTTTGAGTTTCGTGAAGAACATGGAAAGAGCTAAGGTATCAGATCCAATATTTGATTGGTTATATTGTGTATTCCATATTGATTAAGGTCAAGTATGCTAATGGTTAGAATAAGATTATATGTGCATAAATAAGTTGACCAGATAAGCATCCTTTCAATTATCAGATTTAAAGTGTGCAAATAAGCTTGTTGGGAAAGCATGTGATCTATTTTATTTCAGTTTGATTTCAAAAATTCAGTCAAAGTTGGAGTAGATGACCAGTTGGTTTTCAGTCACAATGATTTCAGGATGGAGCAAGATGCATATTTTGGGATCAGCCTAATGGATAAGGCACTGATCTACAAATACAAAGATCTGAGATTATTGGCACCTCCTCAAGAGCTTCCATCCCTAATTGGAGCCTATGTTAGGTTCCTATAAATTATAGGAAGTTTGGTTATTCAGGTTCCATTTGTTGTTTATCTCATGAAAGTTACCAGTTTTCATATTGTCCTTGGATGGATTTTCCCCTGTTAGTGTCTACCAGTCCGATCAGTCACCAGTGATCAAATATGATTTTTCAAGTTTCTTAATAGGGTCCTAGGTCAAATTTTTATATTTTCAAATAAAATTTGGTCATTAGTTACCAGTCAAGTCAGTGCTACTCCCTCCACTTTCTCATGGTTGTCAATATCTAGGTCATGATATAAGATTCATATTTGACATGGCATCATAAAGTCAGTCATATTCATCTCTTGAGTCATCATTAAAGGGAGTTAGCAGATTAGGGGCAAAAGAATAAAGGTAATTTCTCCTTGTGAAATGCCATGCCACGATCATTAGTAAATATCAACCTCCATATTATAAAATACCATCCAAGCATACTCAGAGAGTCCAAAAACTCAGTTTTGGCACAATAAGAACAATCTACTCAAAACATGTCACTTGGATAATCTTTGAAGGCACATTTCCTAGAAATGTTCTGTTTAGTCATATTTTTTCCGGACAGATTGTGGCCAATCAGAAATGAAACTTGGGAAACTGAAGGAGTTTTATTTCTAAAACATCTTCATATACAAAAACCTCTTTTATTTTATGCACACGTATTATGGTTAAAGAGATATCATCTCGTCTTTGACCCCTATTTTCCGTTGCGCTTCTGGGAGTCATTTTGGGAGATTGAATTTTTGGAAGCCATGAAGATGGAGTCTTGCATGTTTAAAGGTTCAGTGGTCTTCTACACATTCGGGGATATCTCCTCAAACCATCAATTCAGATAAATCATGCTCAAAATCCATCCAAAAGTTGCCTAAAACAAGACCATCAAAACATACCAAAGAACAAAAACCTCTCTTAGTTTTGTAAAATGTATTATGGTTAGAGAGATATTGCTACATATTTGAGCCTTATTTTTGCAGAAAACACAGAAAAAATTGACAATTTCGGGCATGTACAGAAACACAGCGCCAGGTCATTGTGATTTTTCTCATGAGCTCCAAATGACAAAAACATTATATTTTTGGAAATCCATTGAAGTGTACTTCACATTAATATACCTGGTTTGCAAAATGAAAGCCTGGTTTTGGAGGAAAATGAAAAAAACAGGATTAAAACTAACTCTCTACCACCTTTTTGAAGAGGTTGTTGCGCTTCTGGAGTGATGTTGGAAAATTTGAATTTCAGGCATCTTACAGAGGTAGTTTTGCAGATTTCAAGATTTGGTGGTATTCTACATTGGACAGGCTACACATTCAAATCAAAAAATCAGGAAAACCAAGCTCAGAAGGTCCTCAAAAGTCATCATCAACTGAACATTGCGCTTCTGTAGTTTGGACGTTGCTAATTTGTGTAATTCCTGGGTTTTTGGAAAAACTCGCTAGTTTTGGAAATTCTGAAGTCAAACTTTGGTTTTACCTATGTACTTTGAAATGTATAGGATGTAATTAAGTGTCATGGGGTTGAATCATATTTTTCCATGTGGATTTGATCATATTGAATGCTTTTCAAAGTCAAATTGAGTTAGTTGATCTAAATTGGGAAGTCTGTTTTGACTTTCCTAGCTTTGGGTATTGTTAGAGATCTTTTTGTGATCGGATCCTAGGAGGTAGGATTCGACCCCTCAGATGGGTAAAGTTGTTTTTTATCTATATGTAGACCCAAGAGAGTCAATAAAATGGCTGTACCTGAAGGGGAAAATGGTAATGAAATATTACCATCCATTGTAAATATTTCCAGGAGGCTTTAAGTGATCCTTTTGATGAATACAAAGACATTATGTTTCTAGATTCTTGTGTCATAGTTATGTGGAAATCTTATTCTTGATGTAATATGTTCTTCTCTGGGTTCATATTTTGTTTATTTATTTTATTGTTTATAATAAGATTAAGTTCGGGATTTGTTTCAAACACCTTGTTCTGGCTTAAAACAATATTTATGTTTTCTTCTGAAGTTTGAATGTAGAATTCAGGTAGCAATGCTCTGCATTTGAAGTGAACCCTTATCTGTTCCTCTTTTCCATCTCACAAACTACAAGGATCCACTAACATGACTACCATGCCTTGTTACATATGATCTCAATTATTCCTTCATTTGATCACCTTCAACCTTGTTGACTCCATTTTTTCCAATGGCCCTCTTTTGTTGTCCCAACCAAAAATTCAAAATCAAACCCTATACTCTCATAACTAGCCTAATATTCAATCCAAACGAAGCTAAATCATACGGATATATCCATCTCTAAGTCTTGGAGGGATAGATCCTTGACTCCAAGTGGTTTTGTGGTTACCTCTGTCAATTTATCCCTTGGCCTGAGAAATTACGGAGTGCTAACATGAACAACATAAATATTCAGAAAATCATGATTTGAATGGTATGGTGAATCACTCAAAACCCTGCATTCAGGAAAAATAAAATAAAATAAACCCTAGGGTTGAACTCCCTCTATCACTTCAGAATTAGGGTTTTTTTGTTTTAGGTATTTTAGATCTAATGGGTTTGTTTTTCTATATATAAGTGTTTGGAATGTGATGCAAAGTGACCACTTATTGCATCAGATCCCAAACACAGTTTACCCTGCCTTTTTTTTAAATGGTTTTTGATTTGATGTTTTTTTTTAAATGTTTTGCGCTTTTCCGATGCATTTTTTCGACATAAATGCACCAGTGCGTTTATGTATAAAGAACACACCGATTAAGCAAGATTAAAAAAAAAAATTTAAAAATATGGTGCATAAAAAAAAATATCATCGATATTCTCATCTAAACAACACAGAAAATGTTGTCACATAATTTTTTTGATTTTTTTAATTTTTCTTCTCATCGGTGTGTAATTTCTCTATTGTTTTTTAATTTATTTTTTCTATTGTAGTCGCTGTGATGTCTTCTATATATATCACATTGTTGTAATTCACAATTTAAAAAAAAAATAAAAATTAAACTATTCGGTGTGTGTTGGTGTATGGAACACATCAGTGTGTGTTGGTGTATGGAACGCATCGGTGCGTTTTATGTAATAAACGCACTGGTGCTTTGAATATAAAAAATGCACCGGATACAACAATTTTTTTTCTCTGAAAATTATGTGATTTATTTATAAAATATATTTGATAATTTTCGTATTGAATGGTACAGGTTGTATATTGATAAAAATATGAGTGAGAAGAGTTCAAATAAGAAAATTTTTGTTCGACACAATGATGACACATCCGAAAAAACAAAATGGGCGGGTTCTCTGTAAATTCTATACAAGATTAATATGGTTGAACTATATGTAAGTTTAACTAATATGTATTGGTTAGTGTGTGTCATGCAGAGCCGCAAAATGAGGAAGCTTGATAACATTATTTATGATCTAAGTGCAAAAGAGCATTAAAGCTTGATGGAAAAATTGCAGAGGGATGAATTAGGTGAATGAAAAAGTATTATTCAATATGATTTTTTTTTTGAAATTTCATTAATAATATACTTAGGAATATTATATGACATGTTTCAAACAATCTATTAATTCACATATGTTTAATGTTCTACAAGAAGCAACACCAAGGGAACAAAATGTCATCATAACAAAACAAAATTAATTAATATAGAAGATGTAAATGATGATGAATTGGTCCTTAGCTCATCTGGAGTGGTGTTGGAGATTAATCAAAGGGGGGGAACTTTTACAGAATTATGATAGATACAGTGGAATGAACGTATAGACATACTTTCCACTTACAATATAGAAATCAATCCAATGATTCCAAGAACCAGGTTATATTTAAACTACATGAAACATTTCTAGAGCAATGGTCAATGAGACTTGTTAGAATTGCAATAGCAAAAACATACAACAACAAAAAAGAATCACTCAAAAAGTAATATTCCTAAAAACACTTTTTAGGAATATATATATATATATATATATCACAAAGTATTCATTTATTAATATATCAATTTTGTGATATTTGGTTTTCATATATCAATATAAAAATACTTTATTGTTATGTTATTTTTTTAGGAAAATTATGAAAATATCATAGGACCAACGAGATGATATCTGAAATATGTCAGTAGGAATGTCCAAAAAAGTGTACAAGGAAATGGTTAAATAATTGGACATAATTGCATCGGAGGAGGAGCTATCTCAACAACAATGTGCTTCAAATGTATGTAATCATTGAATTTTTCTATTAGGTACAAATAGTTAATTATACATCAAATATTAATTTTCAAATATTCTCTTACAAAAAAGAAAAGAAAATGGAACTCATTTTGCACATAAAACTAGACAACAAGGAAGAAAAAGGTTGATAGAAAAGTTTGTGAGTAATTGTTATTTCCTTATAAAAATTTAAGGTTTTTTTTTTTTTGTATATTTTAAGTTGTTTTATAACAACCATCATTGAATGTCTTCAAACAGGTGCTAACATACAAAGAAGAACCGTCAGAAAAATTGATTGACATTGGGTTAATTAAGGGTTGTGAGTATATGTTGGCACATCAAAAATTAATTGTCAAATTTGTAAGTATAATCTATGTTGTTTTACTTCCCACATTTTATAATTAATGAAACAAAAATAATACTTTATATTAAATCTATGATTTATTATGGGATATAAAACTTGTAGGGAACAAAGTATGGAACTAAGCCAACTGAAGAAGTGTTGAAACAAGGCATGAGCTTTTATTTTGAACATATGTGTATGATTCATGAGTCACTTCTTGCTTTGGAGGTACGTCGCTTTTCAATTTACATTCATGTATATTATTTATTTCAATTTTCATTATTCTCACCAATGTAGATAGAATCATTAAAATTTATTTATGTTTGTACATGGAACTTCAAGAAAAAACAAAAAAATCGAGACAATCAACCAAACATTCAACAAAATTATCCAAGGCATGGAAGTAGCTCGAGCACTAACAATAGTTCCAGTGAAGAATGATGACCAATATATTTGGATATCAATGCAAGTTGCAATTGCATTATTTTGAAATAATTGTTTGTGAAAATAAGACATTTTTGTTTAATGTAATGGACATAGTGTCTCAATTGAAAGACAAAGGATTATTGATAAGTTTCCCATTTTGCATGACAAAGACCCTCTTATTCATATAATAAAATATGTTTTAATTTATTCTATTGTGTTGTGCAATGTCGCTGTGAAATGTTACATTGTTGATTAAATATATGGATGACTAAATATTATAATGAAGAGATGCAAAATCTGATGATATAACAAATTATTCCAAACATCATATCCAAATTCACTAATCAAAATATAAGATATATGTAAATTTTTTGATAAATAATGGAATTAAAAAATAACAATAATTGCACTATCACAGGTCAATGTTTCTCGGTGTATTCTAATTATTAATCTCATCGGCACATTTAATATTAAAAATCACCGATGTGTTTCATATGAAATTTGCACCAGTGCTTTTATGTAATCAATTAGCATTGGTTTCAATATAATTTAATACCACAAAAATATATTAAAAAATCGGTCATCGATACGTTAATATTATACGATGCATCGACGTGTATGTGTTTTGATACGCACCAACGCTATTGTGTTATTGATAATCATTGGGGCTTGTTTGTTACTGAAAAGAACTGGTTCTTTTTGGCTTTAATGCACAGGTGCGTTTTTCCATGTAACGCATTGGTGCATATTATTTTATACAACATCAATGCCTTCTTATTAATAACACACCGATGTGTTCTATGTAGAAAGCCATGGTGATTAATTATTTTTAATTTTCCTGGTGCGTTTCGATGGTAATGCCTCGATGCTTACACGACAAATTCCCCAGTGCTTATACAACACATGCCCTAATGCTTAAATATTTTACTTCCCCGATGCTTTTATATTTTATGACCCCAATACTTGAAGTTAAGTGTACAACACCATTGTTGTATGTGTATGTACGCACCGGTGCTTGTGCCTTATACAAACACACTGACTTGTAAACATCCGCCAACACCTATGGTCACCTAGATGTTTTTAGTTATAATCAACTTCCATTATAGTATCCGCAAAAACATCCGCTATCGATAACAGATGTTGTAGCGAAGGTTTTTTTTATAATTGTTTCCAATTTTGTAACACTACAAACCTCTGCTAAAAGATATTTTCCTTGTAGTGAGATGGAAAAGATCAGATAGAATTTAAAGGCCACCCAAGACAGGCAGAAAAGTTTTGTAGACAAGAACAAAGTTTTTATAAATTTTAAAGTGGGTGAACATGTTTTTCTCAAAGTGAAAGAAAAGATAAGTTTGCTAAGATTGGCTTGCTACCTAAAGTTGGCAACAAGATATTGTGGGCCTTTTGAAATGTTAGAGAAGATGGGGCCAATTGCATACATGCTAGCATTTTTTGCATCCATGAGAGAGCATAATTTTTTTCAAGTATCATTATTAAATAAATATATGTCTAACCCGTATTCCATCGGAAAAAAAAATTAGGTTATCTATAGATCAGTAATATGAAATATTTTCTTGAAAAATCATTCGACCGCTCTGAGCCAAGGGTTTAGGGTTCCGCAGCCGCTCTGAGCTGCGTTGTCACAAGAGCTGCCCCGCTGGGGCTCATGTCTCGCAAGGAGGGGTGGACGACGGGCGCCTCTTACAGCCAAGCCATGGCGAATGGAAATGTTGCAGAGGGAACGAAACGGTCGACCTTTGAGCCGCCACCAGATATGTGCTCGAAACTATTGGAGGAAGGCGCATTCAAGGATCGGGAGATGGACATCGATCCATAGAAAGAGACTATCCCATCCACCGCGTCAACTCCATGGATGCCAGGTAAATGTATCCCACAAGCGCCACAAGCCCCAAAATATGTTATCATCTCACCACGCATAGAAGAGAAAAAGAAATACATGAGAGACTATGCCCTGGTGGGAAAATTCCCGAGGCTCTGGCCTTTTGAGCGCAATCTGATCAAATGGATACAATATTGTTGGAAGCCAAAAGGTCACTATGAGCTACAACTGGGATCCAATGGGTTTTTCACAATCATCCTCCATAACCTTGAGGATCACAACCACATCTTTGATGGGGGGCATACTTCTACAACTCGTTGGGTCTCTTCTTACGATTCTGGACAGAGAAGTTCAGCCTTGAAAAGGAGGACTTTTCCCATGAACCTGTATGGATCATATTATACTCTCTCCCCCAGGAATTTTGGCTAGAGGAGGTCTTGGCTGGCATAGACAACACCATCGGCATCTATGTTAAGTCTTTTGAAGCCACCAAGCAGAGGCACTAAACCTCTTATGCGCGAATCTGTGTGTACCTGAACATAGCCAAACCGCTCCCAAGATCCATCATACTAAAATATCATGACGAGGATTGGACCCAAACCATTGACTACAAACACATTCCGTTCCGATGCCGGAAATGCCACGAACATGGCCATCTTTTCAGAGAGTGCCCTCTCAATAATGCTCACAAAGAAGGGAACCCAGAAAGCGGCAAAGAAAAGGATGGATTTACTCAACCAATAGGGAAAAGAAGACAAGGAGGACGAAAGAAACCAGCCCAAGTAAGTAAAGATCCCTCAACTAGTAATAAATTTGCAATTTTACAAGATCAACCAGAGAACCCCGCAACCCTTATACACCCCAATGAACCACTTCTAGATAATGGCCCCCAAGCTGCCATACAAGGGGAGGAACGATCCCCACAGGGTAAGGAGTCATATCTCACCCCCCTAAACGTGGCTCAGGATCCACAAGACTTTCTGGAGATAGAGGACGGGGATGCAGAAATGGAGCTGGAGGAGAAAGATCTAGCTGGGGTGGATTTGGAGCACCTCGAGCATGCCTACAGGAAGCAAAAACTATACACCATACCCAGGGATCAACTACGGAAGGTGCACAAGGTCTTTCTCAACTCCTCAGTTGGGTCCTCAGCACGAGCTAGCAAAGGTCTGGGAATATAGGGTAGTCAGTCAAAAAACCCAAGTAAATCTCAGAAAGACGAAATGAAAAGAGGGAGGAAATCCACCAATAAGATTATACAAGAAACAGGCCACTTCATGGTAAACTCAGGGAAAATCCACCTGATCTTGGATAGCTTCCCTCCTCTCCCTACCCCCCCGTCATCATGAAGTTCATCTCATGGAATATCAGAGTCCTCAATGGAAGTAGCAAGCAAAAATTGCTACGGGATCTGATTTTGGCGGAAAAATCTGATATAGTACTTTTGTAGGAAACAAAATGCACCTCAAAAGATGTTGATAGGATACTTCTCTATTGTTGGAAGCAAGGGGAAGCAGTCTCAACAGCAGCTATAGGCAGAGCTAGAGGATTGGCTATCCTCTAGAACACCAACTCAATGCTGCTGGGAAACTTTATCGCCACCAGATGGTCCATTACGGCAGATTATAGGCTTATTGGCTCAAACAAGCCGGGACACTTGACCAATGTCTATGGCCCAGCCAGCCCAAGGGAGAAGCAGGCCTTCCTCAGGAATCTGAACCACCTATCCAATCTAATGCAGCATAATAGATGGATTATCGGAGGATATTTCAATATCATTCACAGCCTGGAGGAAAAAAAGGAGGATCAAGATGACTGGATCAAGACTCCAATGACTTCAACAGCCTCATAGATAACCTTCACCTTATCGACTTGGAGACCATCAATGGAATTCACACTTGGACAAATAGAAGAACCGGAATACATCAAATTTCTTGCAAACTAAATTGTTTCCCCATCTCTGACTCCCTTATGTTGGAAGGCACAGCTCTAGAAGCTACCATATTGAATTTCTCCGATTCGGATCATTGGCCTATACAGCTATGGATGGATGTGCTAGCCATACCTGGAAATAAACCCTTTAGGTTTGAATAGTTTTGGCTCGACCATCCCGATTTCCAAGCAAAAATCTAGGACTGGTGGAGGGAGGCACAGGTCTCTCACGGTTCCAAAATGTACAGATTTCAGGAGAAGTTAAAAAACCTCAAACAACTTCTCAAACTATGGTATAAGAAAACCTTTGGAAACATCTTTGATTCCCAGAGGCAGCTGTCAGAATGAATGGGTGAGATTCAAAACCAGATCAGAACACGGGGGCTAACGAATGAGCTAAAATCCCAGGAAGTAAAAGTAAATCAACAACTAGAATCCAGGAAAAGACAAGAAGAGATTCTATGGAAACAGAAATCACATATCCAATGGCTCAAGGAAGGGGAACGCAATACCAAATTCTTTCACAGGACTATCATCCACAAAAGGCACTCCAATAAGATCACGCGTCTCATCTCTGCAGCCGAGGAGACCATTCACTCCCACGAAGACATGGAGTCGACCTTGATTGACTACTATCAATATCTCCTCACGGAACCTCTCCTGGATAGACATGCGGCCATTACTAAGGTCACGCAGCATGTGCCCTCCCTCGTTACCTAGGAGCAAAATTCAACCCTGCTCTAGCCCATTACAATTGAGGAAGTGGATCAAGCGCTTCAGGACACCCCTAAATGCAAGGCTCCTGGACCCGATGGCTTCACCAGCGATTTTCCACCATTGCTGGTCAATGATTAGGGTAGAGGTTTGGGAAATTCTTGAAGACTCCAGAGCCACTGGTCAAGTCCTCCAGGATCTTAATGTGACTTTCCTCACCTTAATACCCAAAGAGGGGCAGGCACACCACCCCAAGCAGTTCAGACCCATAGCGCTTTGCAATGTCATCTACAAACTCCTAACAAAAGTGATTGCTAGGAGACTCAAGCCTATCTTACCGACAATTATATCCCCAGATCAATCAGTCTATGTTGAAGGCAGAAAAATCATGGATAGCGTCATCCTAGCACATGAAGTGGTCCACTCTCTGCAGAAGACCAAAACACCAGGTATGCTTCTCAAATTAGATCTCTCTAAAGCCTTTGACAACATAAGCTTGGAATATATGCGGCCAATGCTCCTAGCTTTTGGTTTTGTTCAACGTTGGGTGACTTGGATTCTGAATTTAACTTCCTCGACTTTCTTCTCCATTCTTATCAACGGTGTCCCCTCTCGACCCTTCTCCCCTTCAAGAGGAATTAGACAAGGAGATCCTCTTTCCCCTTTCCTCTTCATCATTATGGCCGAAGGTCTTGGTCGTTCCATCCAGGCAGCTGTTGAAAGCAACCTTCTGACAGGCCTACCCTTGCATGGCATTTCCCCTCCTATCTCGCACAGTCAATTTGTGGACGACACGCTCTTGATGGGCACCCCAACTGTCTGCGAATCCAACTCTCTTCTAGCGATCCTCCAGACCTTCTCAGACACCTCGGATCTGGACTGCAACAAGGATAAGTCCCAAATGTTTTTCTTCAATACGCCACCTCAGATTCAGCTACATATATCTGATATCCTAGGTTTCAACAGAAGCTCCCTTTCGTCCAAATACCTTGGCATTCCCCTGATTGACAATGCCCTCCAGAACTCCTCTTGGGAACATCTTTTATCCTCCTTTACCAAGAGGCTTTCTTTCTGGACCTACCGAGTTTTAAATATTCCCAATCGTCTTATTCTTCTCTGAGTTGTCCTTCAAGCCCTTCCTGTCTACACCTTCTCTACGCTGGCTGCCCCAAGATTTGTTCTCACAACCATTAAAAAATTACAAAGAAACTTCTGCCAGAAAGGCCTCAACTTAGGGAAGAAAATAGTGTTGGTCAACTGGGACAAACTATGCCGACCCAAAGAGCAAGGCATCTTGGGATTACAGGACCCCCTCGTGATGAACAAAGTTCTAAGCGCCAAAAATTGGTGGCGGTGGCTCAAAAACCCCAAGGACCTATGGGCCAGACTTTGGAGGCAGAAATATGTGCCAAATGTGGCGGAAAAGAACCTAATCTGATGGAATGGGGACAACCCAGGCTCCTTAATCTAGACAACGGCTAGGCAGAACAGACAGTTGGTTACTCGGCATGCCTTCTGGGAAATCAGAAATGGGGAAACAACTCTCTTCTGGAAAGATTCCTGGCAACAATGGCCAGTTTTAGATAATGAGGATTGGGCGAGGGACATCTGTACCCAAGCTACACTCACGGGCCTGACAAGAGTAGATGACTATTGGCAGGAAAATCCCCCAGAAGACACCTGGCGATGCTGGCACCTGGACAGGGAACAAACTAATTTGGAAGCACATGTGGACCTGGTACCCTGGAAAGAGGAAATGGCCAAATGAAAGATTCCCAAAATTTTAGGAGAGGATATCCTTCATTGGGGATACTAGCCAAGGGGAACCTACAGTACACAGGAATCATATCAAATCTTAACTCAGGTAGACCCTCTCCCTACAAGGAAAGTTTGGCACAAAATCTAGAATCTTAAACACTGGCCAAAAATCACCCTCTTTCTCTGGCTTGTCTCCCACTCAAGCATACTAACTTGGGATAACCTCTCGAAAAGGGGTTTTGTCGGGCCCTCTATTTGCATTCTTTGTGGAGAGGTAGATGAAACCATGAATCATATCCTCAACTCTTGCCCCTACACCGCTCAACTTTGGGATCAACTAGCACTCATCATGCGCACTTCGGATCGCCATAGAGATAGTATCATTAACACCATCACGGACTGGAGGGACCAAGCTTTCCATTCTCCCCTCCTCAATCGTATTTGGCAATTACTTCCAGGCTTCATCCTTTGGCAAACTTGGAAAGAAAGGAATAGAAGGCTCTTCATAAATGTCTCTCTCCCCTGGCAACACTGTTGGAATCAATGCCACTGCAATATCATGGAAACTCTCAACCTTCAGCAATGGATCGACGAAAACTTGCTCAGCATTCCTTCTGAACTCCCAATCCTCCAGCATTGGTAGCCTCTTCCCTCTCATCATTCTCTACCCCCCTCTTCTCCTTCCACCCCACTCAGCATCCCCTCCTTTTGGTCTCCCCCCCTAGTAGATTTCATTAAGCTCAATTTTGACGGAGCCTCTAAAGGCAATCCAAGCGTAACAGGATATGGAGTAGTCTTTTGTAACCATCATGGGCACATCATTCTCATAAGTGCAGGCAACCTTGGTCATTCCACGAACAACGTAGTAGAAATCTGGGGACTCATCTGGGGATTGCAATTAGCCATTGATTATAATTTCACCAAGATAATAGTCGAGGGGGACTCTCAGGTCATCATCAATATGCTCCGCAGAATTCTAAATGGAGCAAACCCAGACAGAATGTCGCCTAGTTGGAGACTCTCACATGGGCTACAGATTATCACAGCCCTAATGCAACCAAATTAGGCAGTCATACCTGCTCATTTCAGGAGGAAGGCGAATCAAGTCGTAGATGAGCTAGCAAATATGGGGACTAATTGGAATGGACCAGAACTCTTCTGCAACTCGGCTCTGGAATCTGATCACCCTATTCTCCAGCATTGTATCTGCAAAGCTGGAACAGTGGACACACCCCCGGATGGGGTGCTAGTGAGTTACACCTGGCGTGAGGCGAAGGAGGGGAATGACCAACGAGGCACGGAGCCATGTGACGGGCTCGTTCCATCGCCTGCCACCCCGATCCAGCATTAAATTGCCATTACCATGTCACGGATGATAATTAAGCAGCTTCCCTCTCCTCTCAGGATTCATTTCATGGCCGAGTTATTTGTGTATGCCTTCTGTCTCTGCACGCGCTCCGAATGGCATCCCCCTCTGCGGCCTTCGCCTGAGCTAAGCCGAAATTTCATGCTAATCGCAGCCCTTGTTCGACTCTAGGCATTCTACCACTACCTGTTGCACCCGACTTCCTCTATTCGTTATGAGACAAGACTCATGCCACGCCCTCGAGGATGACTGTGCAGAGGCTCTCCATGGAAACCTTGCCGGCCCTCTATCTCACCCCCTGATTCGCCTCCCTCTTGTTCCTCTCCATCCCTTCAACCTAAGCCATTTCTTCCTGCCACCCCCGCTCTGTTCGTTTCGCAGTTTGATAGCCTGGCTATCATCCCCAGGCTGCCCTGTTCCTCCTCGCGTCACCTTCCTGACCCCCCAACGGTCAGGCCTCCTCTTGCACCAATTCCTAACTCTGCTGGGAAGAATGTGGGAGATCCACCTCCTTGCGAGCCTCGGAACACCAAGAACCAGTCTCTGAACTCTTTCTTTGACACACAGCTGCGAGAAAGCCTCGCAATTCTCTTCGGTTTGGTCTTCGAACTCCGTCAGGGGGTGGAGGACCTTCAATTCTGTCTGCAAGCCACGTATGGAAAGGTAACATCCCTTCTTCATCTCCTTTCCTCCCTTTCAGTGGCTTTCCCCTCGGACCTCACAGGTGCGGCTTCAACAGAGGAACCCGATGTAGCGACCAGTGAAGGAAATGCCTAGGCGCAACGTTCTGCAAGAAATGGGAAGGAGCAAGCTAAGCACGAGGACATGGCCATGGAGGTGGGCACATCATGCTGTGCGTTGCAAGATACCTCACCAGTTGTCGACAGGAACGAGGGAAGTGTGGGCGCTGGAAAGCAGTGGGCTGATCAAGTGACATACGTCGAGGAGGAATCGTGGTCCGAGGTCGTCCACGTCACCTGGCCAGGTTATTTTCCAAATGTCTAAGGTCATAAGGGAACTTCAAGTTTCAATAGTTTCTCTACTTTTTAGTTGTTGTCCAGTTAGTTTCAGACTGTTTCCTTAGACTATTACACTACCTATGTTTGACTTCCATGCTAGCTGGACTGGTTTCCCCTCTGTTGGGGCAGTCCAGTAACTACAGTACGAATATTCTCTGTATTTTGTATCTCATTTTGGTATTGGAAGGCCCTTTATATATAATACTACTAACTTACAAAAATATATATATATGTCTGAACCAAATCACACAATTGATTGGATTTTTATCCATGTGGAAAATGAAGGGGATTTTTGAGTGGAACTAGTACGTATATTGGACCAGAAATTCAAAGTGCTCTAGAACAAATCGATAGGACTGGTAAAGTTTCAATGGATCTGCTACGGTCCTGAAGATGCAACATGGGAACATGAAGAAACTATATGGGAGGAATGCCTGCAATATTTTGTCAATTTTGAAGAAAAAAGAAGTTGGAAATGAAAGATTCCATTTTTTGCAGCTAGAGTTTTGGAACCACATCTTAGAATTCTTGGTCACCTGTGATGATAACCTTGATAAAAAAATGGTAGATATCGATGGACTAAAGGTTGTGAATGGTGCACATTCATAGGGTCAACAGGTTGAGAAGAACAAGACATTATGGCTGGGATTGTTGTTGTAGAGTAAAAATATTTCAAAATTTTATTTTCTGAATATTATGATGTAAATTTGTATATGTGTTTCAACATGGTGTTGTGCACCAAGGATGGTGCACAATTATAGGGGAGGGGGGATGTAACATGCCCACTATAATCCCCAATTTAATTAATGCATAGTGTAGATATGAATGTGGCTATGGACAAGAGATGTACTATGTTAATTGTATTTTTTAATTTTAATAAATATAATGTGATACCAGCTACTAGGAATATGGACAGAGATGGGGGATGATTAATCCACAAGAAAGGGGGATGTATAGGAGAGTCTAATAGGGGTCCAAGGAGGAAATTAATTGTGGGTATTAATCCAAATCCATATTTCAGAATTTTATTATCATTGGGACAACCTTGTGTTTTCTAGTTGAGTGTATGAGAACCCAATCTTTGAATATCTATCAAGGGGTGGGTGTAGAAGTCACATCCCATAGTTATTGGAAGCATGGGGATGAATTACAATCAATATTGGGCAGAGTGTGCAACCAATTGTCTTGGGAAAATAGAGAAAATTCATATGGGGAGAATAGGAATTTTTTGACATTGAGTTTTTGGTATGAACAACAAGGGTGGGAGGGAAAAGAGAGCATTAAGGATAGATCAAGAAGGCTGGGAGAATTCTGGAGCATGATGGAGTGTTTTTGGAGAATTATGGAGTTGAAGATTGAAGAGTCGGGTTATTGGGCCTAAAGAGTGAACTTTTGTGGGAGTTGCATTATGACCCTTTGCTTCTTAATGTGTCTTGCAATAATAAGGGTTTGAGGTGCTAACAAACTTGCCAATGCATGAACAAATATTCCACACCTCTCACTATTGTTTATAATTTCTACATATGTTTCCTCCTCTTTTAAGTTCACAATTTCTTTCTCATCCCTTTCTACAAATGTTTCCATTTCCTCTTCATCATTATTCTCAAAGGTGAACAATTTTATTTCTTGACTTTTATGCACTTTTGACCACCTTTTTATTACAACCAAATCACCGTCATTTGTCTCTTCTTTCTTGCATTTCCTTTGGTTATATTCTAGTAGGTTGAGGTAGGGTTTCCCTATGAGACCCAAATATATCTCTTCTTCCTAGATATGTTTCAGTGGTATACTTATGTGTAGCTCTATTCTTGGATTGAATATGATGAGCAAATTGCATAGCCTACATAATATTTTCAGGATGTTTTAAGAAAATCTCATGTCTAATGTCTTCTTCTAATCCACATGTGTAAGATTTCAACATATGTTCATCACTTATGTTATCCACTCTTGTTTCTAACATCTTAAATTATGAATTATAATCTTCAATATCACCTAAGTGCTTGATTGTTGTCAATTGACTAAAGTAGTCTTGTTCCCAAACTTTTCCATATTGTGCTTCCAAGTCTCTTGTAAATAAACCCCAACTATGATGATAAGAATGGTGTTGGGAGGCCTCATGGCCCTTGTAATAGTCATCATATATCATACATTAGAATTAAGACATTAAGTAAATATATATGTAATAAAGGGATAAATTCATAAACAAATGAATAGTTGGAGAAGGTACAATCACTCCAACCATTTCTCCTATGTATAAATACT
The DNA here is from genome assembly GCA_009831015.1 of Picea engelmannii. Taxonomy (NCBI): domain Eukaryota; kingdom Viridiplantae; phylum Streptophyta; class Pinopsida; order Pinales; family Pinaceae; genus Picea; species Picea engelmannii. The sequence continues at coordinate 503,629 of ML781723.1, forward strand.
CATAAATATTAAATACAAAAGGTGGTTGGTTAACCTTCCCATAAATACTTCTTGAATATAGTATGTGTATTGATGTAGTTTCCCTAATGTGCTCTCTTCTTGAATGCATCCTCTGATTATGTAGATTACAACACTTTGGTTCCATTTCCATGTGACTTGAACCGGGAGAAATTTTCTTGAGATGCTCATGGAATTTCTTGAGATGATAGAAGCGTGTGTTGAAGAGGAACGTAGATAATCCTTCTTCTTGGATATTCCAATGAGGAGTTATAGAATAAATATGGGTCGTTGTTACAAGAAACAATGCTCAAAAGCATTGCCAAAATGAATTGATAAGTTTGTTGAATGTGTAAATCTTTACTAGAAATAATTTGACTCAAAATTTGTTTATTAGGTATATATGGTTGATTAAAATGTTATGGGGATGTCGAATGATTATATATTGATGTTTTTTGTTGATGATTATCCAATGTTGTCAAGAATATATTATGGAGTAGAGCATTAGATCTTCCTGTAGTAGAATACACTTTCTTCATGTGTTTACCACTTGGCAGTGGCAGTATTGTATTTGATAATTATTGTGTTGAACGAGAAGTATGCAGAATCGAATAAAGGTCCCCATGTGAATGAAAATATAGAATATTCTTTCATGGATAAACGAACAAAAGGATTCCTTATATTGAATTCCATCAACCATGAAGAAGATTGATACTTACCGTGCATATTTTCTCAATACCAACCACACACATGACAAGATTGATCCAAAGAACCTTACAAAAACTACATTATTTATGTCCTCCTACAATGATGAAATATGGGTTGATGCATCGCATCCCCTCTACCTGCTAACAATGTTCGAGTAGCTTTCACATTTAATTCTAAAATTGATCACCACGACATTAGTTTATGTTCTTTGGAAATGATAGGTGGAATCCAAAGCCTAGTTGTCCAATTGCTTGATTAGTCAATGATACCTACAACATTAAAATGACACAAATTGGATCATTGTTTGGTTTACATAGCCAATTAGTTGTTTGTTTGTTCATGGTCCTATTGCTAACTGTGTCAAGTAGCAATCAAGGCACTGAAACAATTGGGTGCAAGTCCAAACACTCATTGATCGATTATGGATACACTGCAATCACATGCATTGAGGATGGAATCACATAGTATTCAAGTTTGCAATATTTTCCTATAGAGCAATGGATCTTGGTCTACTTCCTTCTCTTTCCTTGTTTCAATGTACGACCAGATCAATTCTGCGTGGAAAATTTCACTACGTATGTGAGATTGGGAGTTGGCTAACCATAGCTCTATATCCTTTAATAAGACACCCGAGTCTGAGGATGACCAACCAAGTTTATCTACACTAAAAGGATGTCGATGTTGAAGGAAGATATTTATCCCAACAAGTTTCAAAAAAATGGAATGCAGGACATAGTTAATTACACAGAAAATTTCCAAGTGAAGGATAAACTCGTGTGATTGTCAGTGCCTCCTGAATCGATATATCACATTGATTGTTGTAGATTATGGATATTAAATGGTAAATTAGTAACATGTTATTTTATTGTATTGAAAGGATACTAAAATTAGAAAATGAGATATATTTTTATGAATTCTTTTGTTGGAAATGAGCATATCTATCATTCAAACATGTTCACATTGACAAAAAGAATGGTGTGATCAAGTCCACAAAAAGTTGCATTCACAGTACTTGTTAGCGCTAGAATATTCTCTCTGACTATTGGGAGGGCATGCCTAGCACATCTTAGATATTACAATGGTTTTGATTTGGTTGGTAGGTGCATCAAACAAGTTGAAAGGATAAAGATCTAGTAAAACTCTCTTAATTCAAATAATCAACAACATTTCACGTAGTCAAGGGCATTCACTTTGAGAGATAGACAAATCAACAATTGGATATATGAGGAATGGTGAGAGAAACACAAAACACAAAAGAACAATTTGTTCTCTTGTGTGAAGAATATTTTCAAGTTCCAAATATCATTTAAAACCTAAAATGTATATCTGAATATAATTTACAAAGATAGTTAATTGACAACAAACTCTTCATTGTAATCGTAGTTGACTCTGTGTGAATATCAATGCATCGCAGAAAATACTCATTATTTTCAAATGAGACAAAAAGAACGTAAAAAAATACAGGATCTTGTTGGCAAATGCTTAACAGGTAGTGTATGCTTGTCATTGATGGCAAGCACAATAGTGAATATGGCAGGATCAGAGTGTGCATCGATAGACAAACATGAACAACGTAATTCCAAAGGGGGAGATTGTTGGCAAATGCTTAACAGGTAGTGTATGCTTGTCATTGATGGAAAGTACAACAGTGAAGATGGCAGCAAATGAGAGAAAGTTTGAGAAGAATCTCTTGAGAAGAAGAATCTTTGATCGTTGAAGAGGGAGATAGATCTCAGCCGTCAGATCCGTGCACAGTGTTCGACCACCATTGGATCGGGGAGAACCTGCACGGTCTTTAAAGTGAAAGGAGAAGAGGGCGTAATCGCAATATGAAAAATCATGATGAAATCTGAGCCATCAGATCAAGCTTTAATCTAGACCGTTAATTCCAATCAACGTCGGAGTTTCGGGGATCGCGTGTTGGAGATGTCAAGTAAACAATACAACAGAAACCCCGAAATCGCGATATACGAATTCACGATTTAATAGTAGCCGTTAAGTTAAGAACTAATCTGGACCGTTGATTTTCTTCATGGAGTATCGGGGATCGGAACTTTGAAGTGACAAGAACACTTGACATCAAGGATTTCGAAATTGCAATATGCGATATCGCGATTTAATCGCAGCCGCTGAATAGAGATCAGATCTGGACCGTTGATTTAACTCCTTATCAGAGTTTCGTGAATCAAAACTTTGAAGTGACAAAAACACTTGACAACAAGAATGTCGACATCGTGATATGTGATATGGCGATTCAATCACAGCCGTTGAGTCAAGATCATATCTGGACCATTGATCCAAATCCTTATCGGAGTTTCGCGAATCGCGAATTCAAAAGGAAAAGAAACAAATGCAACAAGAATCTTGGTTTCGCGATATGCAATATCGCGATTCAATCGCAGCCATTAATTCGAGAATGAATCTGGACCGTTGGTTCAACTCCATGTTGGAGTTTCGCGAATCGCAATATGGAGAGACAAAAGAAACAAAGCAACTTGAATTACGAATTTGCGATATGCAAAATTGCGAAAGTGCCTTATGCATAAGGTTGTGGTCACAGCCCTTGGTCATGGGAAGAGAAGGAGTCAGTCCAGATAAGCTCCATGTCAGAGTTTCGGGGATCGCGACTTCTAGAGGCAAGAACACAAATGTTGAAATGCCGAAACCTGATTTAAAGGAAAAATTAATAAAGCTCATCCAACGGCGTAGATTAACCTGAAGGAGATATGAGGGCCACTGTTGCACGACACAGTGTAACTGCCAGAAACCATTGATGGCGTCTGCTAGAGAATTTGAAGAGACACCTGTGTGATCTCTAGAGGAGATGAAGAGTCTCCAAGCTTCATCTAAGTGAAGGAAGACTATTCTCAGAAGGGATTGACAGATGGATGAGCGTGGAAACCTATAACTAAAACAGAGAAGGTGAGCTCAACTATCACAAAGAATATGAAGAGTCTCAACTGCCAGAGAAGCTGAAGAGTCACGATGATGATCAGACAGAACACTCGAGAGGTGGAGGATAACGACGCGGAGTCAACATGCAGAGGCATTGCAAACATTGCATGCAGAAGGTGCACAAAAGCTATAAATACACAGTACAGAGAAGAGAAAGTTGTTGTTGTTGTTGTTGTTGGAGGTTGCGGTGATTGTTGTTGGTGAAGGTGATTCTTGTGTGAAGAAGGAGGAGAGTGTAGCAGCTGAAGAGCATAGAAGAAGAACTATACAGTGAATGGACATGGTGCACTGAGCATAAAAAGAGGAAGAATAGACAGCGCAAGTGATGTTTGCAGAAAGGCAATGAGGCAGACAGAGCAACAAAATACATCAGAACAGTGATGAGTCTGGTAAGCCATTGTTGAACATAATATAACTGTAATAAGTTTCAGTAGAAAATATTTATATTTCAGGGTGGTTGGGAGGAGCTAGGGAGGACTTGTGTCCTCAAAGGTTCAAGTGGGTGCTTGACCACAGGGAGTTGGTGCTTCCTTCTAGTTGGTGCTAGAAAAACCAGGGAGTTGGTGCTTCCTTCTAGTTGGTGCTAGAGAAACCAGGGAGTTGGTGCTTCCCTCTAGTGGGTGCTAGAGAAAACAGAGAGTTGGTGCTCTCAGC
>ML781723.1:517958-572147 GCA_009831015.1 Picea engelmannii
TGCAACTTGTCAATGTATCCAGACTATAACTATACCCTGTGCATGCATCCTCATACATAACATTTACCCAAAACATATAAATCTCTCTCTAGTCATGTGCCATATGGTTGTGTGTAATCATGAACAAGTATAATAACCCTCACATGATCTAGTCATCAAACCCTTTCTGATATCCAACCTCTCAATACATCAACCACTTCACAAATACAAGCTCTCAACCATGTACCACAAACCCTTAGCCGTATGCCAAGAAACACAAGATGTGCCTCAATTCTAACAAGAAGTATCAATGATAAATATACCAACACTGTATTTTTGTAGATCTGACTTATACAAAATATCCCATGCAACCACTAGTCTCTCTAGGGAGAATCCTCAAATCTCCATAACCATTTCTCATGCATACATCAAAATCCAACTATTCATAGAAATAAGACATACCTTTTGAACCAATAGATAGATCTGATGTATCTGAGCACTGTAGACCTTCTTGGGATCTTGATCTCAGAATCTAGAACCTTTGCATCTTCATCTTCTCAAGTTACCATAGCTTTACCACCATGTACGCACCCTAATACACTGCCAGTCGATGCATGTACCCACCCTAATACATTGTCAGCCCGCATATGCCTCAGTATGTACGCACCCTAATACACTTTCATCTCACGTACGCCTCAGTATATACGCACCCTAATACATTGTCATCTCGCGTATGCCTCATAAATTAGGGTTTTTTTGTATTCCATGTAATTTTGAAACTTTCGTCATCAACCCTTCATACTACCTCAAAATTTTGCTACTTCAGATGTATCAATGAGTACTTACAATACTCCTTACACAACAAAATATATTCAATGTGTTCAAGTGTGATTAAATGAGAGAGCATTGCCTCTTATTTATACTTTCATGTAGCATCCCACTTTCCTTAGTTTAGGGAGTTCTCCATTAACTTTAATATTTAAATAATTTATTTTGCAAACACTTTGACTTTTGGGGGCTTCTAGATGACTCGTGAGGGTCCTCCAACTTCACATGGCCATAACTCTCTAACTATGAGGATTTATGTGACGTTCCACATACCACCGGAAATGACATGACATGTATTATCCATCTAGAATAGTCTTACCTACAAATATATCAAAATCCATGCCATTATCCATTAAACAAATTTGGTTCCATTATCCAAACCATGTGCTTCAACAATCTAATTCTCTATTGGACTTTCTTCAAGGGTCGACATCAATGACAACCAACCCAATTAATCAACAATCTCCCCCATTGGCATTGATGGAAACACTCTGATGCAATATTGAAATCATATCACTCATTCTCCCCTTGGAACTATGCCTCTATCCTCTACATCTGATAAATCTCTCCCCCTTTGTCATCAATGGAAAAGGTATATCTCCATCCAGGGTTGCTCCCCCTAACTGACTCATCTGATCTCCCAACCTGGATTGTCCTCTTTATGGTTCTTCCTTGTGTACATCTAAGACATATAAGATAAGCATTCAAAAGCATTCATTTTGGAGTAGAAATAACTACGAGTCTCTAGCGAAGATACTCAAAGGATTCCCATGGAAGCGGTTTTGTAAAGATGTCTACCACTTGTTATGTTGTGCCCACATATTCAACTCTAATGTTATTTTCTACAACTTGTTCCTGTAGAAAGTGATACTTGATTGGAATGTGCTTCATCTTGGAATGCATCACCGGGTTCTTTGAGATATTGATGGTGCTTGTATTATCACAATAGATTGGAATGGGCTCATCATACTCAACCTATATATCTGTCAGAGTTTTCTTCGTCCATAGAACCTGTGTACAACATGTTGTTGTTGCAATATACTATGTCTCGGTTGTAGATAAGGATATTGATGATTGTTTCTTTCTTAGCCATGATACTAAACACTCACCCAAGTAGAAAGTTGCTCCACTGGTGCTTCTTTGGTCATCAATGCAACCTGCCCAATCTGCATCTGTGTAGGAAATACATGATAGATCATTTCCTTTTGGATACCATAATCCAAATTCTTTTGTTCCTTTGAGACATCTGAAAATCCTCTTCACTACTAATACATGTGATTCCTTTGGTGTTGCTTGAAATCGTGCCACATGTCCAACTGCTTGCATTACTATAGTAGGTTGCCAATCATTGACCTGTATTGCCTCTGATCTGTAGACTTTGAATCATCATCTTTGCTCAACTTGCAACTGGTTTTCATGGGAGTGATAATTGGTTTGCAATCTTCCATTCTGAACCTCTTTAGCATTTCTCTGATATACTTGGTTTGAGAAATAAAAATTCCTTGGTTGATTTGACGTATCTGAAGACCCAGAAAGAAGGATAGTTCTCCAAGTAATGACATTGCAAATTCATTTTGCATGTCCTTTGCAAATTTCTGGCTTAACCTATTATCAGTACTTCCAAAAATAATATCATCAACATAAACTTCAATTAATAAAATATTATATTGAGTTACCATGATGTAGAGGTTGTTGTCTGCACTTCCTTTTTTGAAACCTGTCTGTTGTAGATATTTATCCAGTCTAGAGTACCATGCTCTAGGAGTCTGTTTTAGACCATACAAGGCCTTCTTTAATTTACACACATAATCTATGTTCTCTCACAACTGAAATTCTTTTGGTTGTTCAATGTATACTTCTTCTTCAAGTTTCCCATTCATAAAAGTTGATATTATGTTTATTTGTTACACTTTAATATTTTTGGAGCATGCATAAGCTAAAAGAAACTGGATTGCTTCCATTCTGGAAATTGGGGAAAATGTCTCTTAAAAGTTGATTCCTTCAACCTGTGCATATCCTTTACATACCAATTTAGATTTGTTACTTGTAACGTGTCCATATTCATTCAATTTATTATTGAAAACTCACTTTGTGTCGATCACATTCTTATTCTTTGGTCTTGGAACCAATTCCCAAGGGTCATTTTTTTTCTATTTGATCCAATTCTTCATCCATGGCCTTATTCCAAAATTTATCCATGATGGCCTCTTCAAAACAAGTTGGTTCAATAGTATATGAGAGTGCTATGTGTGTTTGTTCTGATGAACGGATTCTTCTTCTAGTCTCAACTCCTGCATCTTTGTTTCCGATAAACTAATCTGAAGGATAATTCTTCTGTACTTGTCTGCTAGGTGTCTTTGGAGACACTTGTTGAAATTTTGCTTCTGCTTCTATCGGATCCTCTTCATCTTCCCCTTCTACTTTTTCATCTTTTGTTTCTTCTTCGTAAAGTTGTTCCATTGATTCATTTTCTTCTTCCTTTAATTCTTGTCTACATGTTTCATCAATTGTTACGTTGATGCTTTCCACAACTTTGTTCAATCTCAGGTTGTAACACTTGTATGATTTCCTTGTACTTGAGTAACCAACAAGTACTCCTTTGTCCACATGAGATTCAAACTTTCCCATTCTGTTATATTCTCTTTTGATGTAGCATTTGCTTCCAAAAACTCTGAAGTGCTTCACATTTGTCGGTCTTCCTTTCCATAGCTCGTAGGGAGTTTTGTCAGTTTTTTTTATGAGCATTACTATGTTTTGAATGTAAACTGATGTATGCATTGCCCGTGTCCAAAATATATGTATCAATTTGGAATCCATTAGTGTTGTTCGAGCCATTTTTTGTACTGTCATGTTCTTTCTTTCAACAATTCCATTATGTTGAGGTGTCCTAGCAACAGAGAATTGTCCTTTTATTCCATGATTGTTGCAGTAGTCCATAAATTCCTTTGAAGTGAACTCTCCTCCGTTATCAGATCTGAAGCATTTTCTTTTTGAATTCATTTCATTTTCAACCATTTCCTTGTAGACCTTGAAGTTTTCAAAATCTTCTGACTTATTCTTGAGAAAGAAAACTATAGTCATTCTTGTATAATCATCAACTAATAACATAAAATATTTCTCACCTTTTAAACCCTTTGTTGTAGTTGTTCAAACTAGATCAGTATGCACAATTTACAGTGGTCTTGTCATTGAATATTCCTTTGATTTGAACATGGTCTTTGTTTGCTTTCCTTGTTGACAATGCTTGCATAAATTGTTGGATGGTTTCGTGATCTGGGGAATTTCTCTGGCTGCTTCCTTTTTGTTGACTTTGACAAGGTTATCAAAATGTATGTGACCCATTCTTTTGTGCCATAGCCAACTTTCATCTTCCTTTCCTAGGCAACACTTTTCATTTCCAATTTCACTTAATACATATATGTTGCTTGAAGCTCTCACAGTTGTTGCAATCAATTTTCCTGAACCTTCTTTTCTTATCTCACACTTTTGTGAATCGAAAGTAACTTTATGACCTTAGTTACACATTTGACTCACACTTCGAATATTGTGTTTCATATCTTCTACTAGTAGAACATGTTTTGTCTTGGTATTCTTGTTCTCAATGATGACTATGTCTTTTCCAATGATTTTAATCGAATCATCATTTCTGAAGGAGACTGATCCATTTCTTTCCTCTCTTAATGTAAGAAACTTGTCTCTATCACCTGTCATGTTCTTTGAACAACCATTGTCAACATACCAACCATGTTTCTTCTTCTTATCTTGTAGAGCGAGTGAGAATTCTTCATTGCTATATTGATTATGCTTTCTTATCCATGTCCTTTTTTGAGGTTCATGTCTGTGACTATTTTTGTTTTGTTGTGGTTCTCTAGGAGGGATTGTCATTCTGCAATCTTTGGCCATGTGTCCAAATTTGTTACATTTGTAGCATTCCACTTCAGTGCTCAAAGATTCAAGCATGTTGTAACTTCTTCTCTGTGTTTCACTAGGCCTTCTTGGATAACCCTTTTGTGCATGACTTTCAAAGTTGTTTATGTTCATGTTGTTAGCTTTGCAATTCACAACTTTATGTCCAAAATTATTACATGCATAACATGAACCAAAAAAGATAGTTTGATACCTGGGAGTTGAAGATCTTCTGAAAGGAGGTACTCTTATGAATCCATCTTCTTCCTGAGGCTTATATGTTTCTATCGGTCATTGATTCTGAAATCTGAATCTTCTTGGTGGAGGAGTGTCCCTGTAATTTTATTTGTAGACCTTCCTATCCCCTTTGATTGTTTCTGCATAGCTTTTTGGATATGTTTCTTGTTCTGTTGTTTTAGAGCTTGATCCTTTTTCTGTATGATTGTATCCAATTCTGGACTTGTCATGATGAGGTTTTTGACTGTTGATAATGTCATTCAAAAATTTTGGGTTGTTCTGTATATTTTTCTTTTGAAGATCCTTTCTTAATGTGACAATATTTGCTTCCAAATTTGCAATGATCTTGTCTCTTTCTTCTAGTTGTTCTTTGAGTGCTTCTTCAATTCTTTTATCTTCTTCAATTTGAACCTTCAAATTTGTGATCATTTCTTCTAGTTCATGAGTGTCTTGTTTCTTTTCTAGTTCTACTTGTAGTTTCTTGTTTTTATTCTTTTCTCTTTTGATAATGTCTATGGCACACGACAATTCTTCTCCGTAGTCAACTTCTGCCTCTTCATATTCTTCTTCATAGTCTTCTTTATTAGAGTCTTCTACTGCCATGAATATAACTCTTTATGTCTCACTGTCACTGACTTCATCTTCATCTGATGATGAGATGTCTTATTTGGTGCATAAGCTTTTCTTGAAAACTTTCTTTGTGGTTATTTTTCCTTTATATGTTTGTTTTCTATTTGAGTAACCTTCATCATTTCTCTTTTTCTTATGAGGACATTTGTTAGCAAAATGACCAATACCATCACAATTAAATCAAATCAAAGAAAGCTTACCTCTATACCTATCGTTGGTTCCATTGTTCAATCTTTTGACAAAGTTGGCCACTTCTTCATCATCTTCTAAGATGTCACTGTTGCTGCTATGTTATTTTTCTTTTTGCTTTCCCTTTTTCTTTGACCTTTTGGATGCTTTGAAGGCTGCTTCTTTTATACCTGGATTTTCCTATTCATTTCTCATTTCATATGTTGTGAAGATTCCATGTAATTTGCCCATGCTTATTGAGTTCAGATCTGCTCTTTCTTCTAGTGTTGATATCTTAGGGTCAAATCTCATAGGAAGAGATCTTAGTATTTTTTGAACAATTATAGATTATTTGATTTCTTCTCCCAATCCCATGATTGCATTTAATGTTTCATCGATTCATAAAAAGTAAGCTGCAATATTCTCATCTTCCTCCATCTTTAGTTGTTCGAACTGACCTATGTACATTTGAAGCTTTATTGCTTTGACTTTTGAATCTCCTTCATAAATATTTTTAAGTTTGTCTCAAATCTATTTAGCGGATTTACAATGTGCAGCTTTGGTGAATATCGATTCTCCAAGACCATTTAGAAGTGCATTTGTGGCTTTGGAATTATTCTGACCAAGTTTCATTGTTTTTTCATTTGTCAGCGGAACTGTTAGTGTTGTGTATCCATATACAATTGATTGTCAAATTTCAAATCCATGTGCCTGTATATACATCTTCATCCTTATGCTCCAAAATTCATACTTATGTCCATCAAATTGTGGTATTCCATTTTTATACATGTTGCTTCTCTCCATGATCTACCTTTCAGTGGTTAAACTGATTTCTAAAGGAACCTACTCTTATACCAATTTTTGGATTACTGAGAGGGGGGGTGAATCAGTAATAGAGCAATTTAATCCTTTTTGTCCATATAATGCAAGTGTTATATCAATGTAGCATTATCATCCAATATTTGTAGAGTAAATAAACAATGAACAAATGAACAATCATACAGATACACAGTACACGAATGTTTTTACATGGAAACCCAAAGCAGGAGAAAACCACATAATAGTTTTTCTTATATGTCTTGAAGAATTACATTCATTGGAAGCACCAACTTCCTTTGTTTTCCAGCTGCAACTGGAAGGAGGCTCCAACCCCCTAGTTTTTCAGGCTACAACCTGAGGGAAGCTCCAAATCCCCAATTCTCTGGCTATAACCAGAACGAGGCTACAACCCCCTATGTTCTCTGGCTACAACTGGAAGGTGGCTACAACCACCTGTCCTTGCCCTATCCAACCACCTTGAAGGAGAAGTAGAATGATTGAACCACTGTCACACTATCACTGTGAGATATACCACTGTACAACTGTATCAATCTATACCACTGACATGCAGCCAACCTGTACAATTTCCTTGTAATCAATCTGTACTCGAACTGAACATGTATCAACAAAATACAACATGTACGTGACCTGTAGTATTGCAACACATGTATGTACGCGCCTTGTTTGTTATGCAGCTCGCGTATGTATGCGACCAAACTGTTATGCAACCTGTGTATGCCTTCTGAAAACTAGTTTTTTCTTTCTTCTGAAAACTTATGACCCTCTGCAATTTCTTTCGCATAGATCTGCAACCTGTCACTGTATCCAGACTGTAATTGTACCCTGTGCATGCATCCTCATACATAACCATTACCCAAAACATATAAATCTCTCTCTAGTCATGTGCCATATAGGTGTGTGTAATCATGAACAAGCATAATAACCCTCACATGATCTAGTCATCAAACCCTTTCTGATATTCAGCCTCTCAATACATCAACCACTTCACAAATACAAGCTCTCAACCATGTACCAAAAACCCTTAGCCATATGCCAAGAAATACAAGATGTGCCTCAATTCTAACAAGAAGTATCAATAATGAATATACCATGATTGTATTTCTGTAGATCTAACTTATATAGAAGATCTCATGCAACCACTAGTCTCTCTAGGGAGAATCCTCAAATCTCCATAACCATTTATCATGCATACATCAAAACCCAACTATTCATAGAAATAAGACATACCTTTTGAACCAATGGATAGATCTGAGGTATCTGAGCACTGTAGACCTTCCTGGGAGCTTGATCTCATAATCTAGAACCTCTGCATCTTCATATTATCAATTTTCCATGGCTTTACCAACATGAACACACCCTAATGCACTATTAGCCCACGTATGTACACACCCTAAAACATTGTCAGCCCGCGTATGCCTCAGCATGTTTGCACACTAATACATTGTTAACCTGCGTATGCCTAAGAAATTAGGGTTTTTTTTGTATTCATTGTAATTCTGAAACTTTCGTTGTCAACCCTTCATACTACCACAGACTTTCGCAACTTCATATGTATCAATGAGTACTTGCAATAAGCCTTACACAACAAAATATATTCAATTTTTTCAAGTGTGCTTAAATGAGAGAGCCTTGCCTCTTATTTATACTTTCATGTAGCATCCCACTTTCCTTATTTTAGGGAGTTCTCCATTAACTTTAATATTTAAATAATTTCTTTTGCAAACACTTTGACTTTTTGGGGCTTCTAGATGACTCATGAGGGTCCTTCAACTTCACATGGCCATAACTCTCTAACTGTGAGGAGTTATGAAGCGTTCCACATACCACTGAAAATGGCATGACATGTATTATCCATCTAGAATAGTATTACCTACAAATATATCAAAATCCATGTCATTATCCATCAAACAAACTTGGGTCCATTATCCAAACCATGTGCTTCAACAATCTAATTTTCGACCGGAATTTCTTCAAGGGTTGACATCAATGACAACCAACCCAATTAATCAACATTTTTAACATAGATCTTGCGACCAAAATTGGCGAAGCACCAACAAAACATCAAAATCATAACTTGGATGAGATATGGTGGCATTTAGACATTTTTGACTCATCTGGATGCCTCATCGACACGTGTGAATTCTTTAGACATTTAGAGTTTAAGATCAAGCACTTAGCATTGGGCTCTTAGTCTTTGTAGTGGGAATTATCCCACATGCATTAACATACATGAAATTTAAATACTTTATGTTCATCATGGTTTGATTCACATACCGGTGCGTTGTGCACTATACTCGACCCATAAGCTTCTTGGCGCTTTATACTTGGACTTAAGTTCACATGTGACTTGGATTCAGTGAAGACTTCGAACTGGAGATTTGGTTGCAACTTGGGGTTTGAGATTGAAATTTGAGTGAGACACCCAACATTCTAATTTAGCAAACTTTACTTCACAAAATGGATAAAGACAAAAAAAAAAAAAAAAAAATGTCAAAGGTTTTATTTATTTTAAAATAAAGAAAAAACCTTTATAATATAAGTCTTTTGGGTAGATATGTGTCATGGCTAGGATATATGGTTGCAAAATAAGCACATGCCAGACAAAGTGATAGATAAGTTTATTATTATTATTTTGAAACCAAAACAAATCTTGAATATAGATATAAAAATACTTGTCTTTATTTCAAAATGATAATCTATGATTTGGTTTTACGAAGATTTTTGAGAATATAAAGGAGGACTTTAACATTTGACTTGATCATGAGTAATAAAGGTCTTTCTTCATAAGACAAAGATTTGGAAAAATAGAATACTTAGTTATAGGAGAGATTTTGTCTTAGTATAAACTTCAAATGTAGGTGATAAAGAATAAATTACTAGACTTGCCAGATTGAAGGTTTGGAAAAATGATCTGAAATTGACAAAAACGTCTAAAAATTTTTACATGTAGTTTTTAGTGCTAACATTGGCTCCCATTGGGGATAGCACTTACCTGCAAGGTGCTAAGAACAACAGACCTTGTGCCTTCAATTCCATTCTCTAGATTTCTAAATGCTACAACCTGCTTTGAAAGTACACCTGCAAATCCAAACTGCTCCTGCCATCTAAATAAACCATGCCGGTGCTTGCTTTCCATTGGGATATGGAGTCATTTATTAAGCTAGTGCACACCAAACTAAACCAAATCATACTGAAAATGAAATGCTTGTTCATCGATCTTATTTATATACACTGCCTACACTAATCAATCCACAACTCTGCTCAAGTAATGTGGAATTTCCAATACAACCACGCAAGCAATTTATTAACTGACCGAACTCCTTCCATGTCTATAATCTTTTAAAAAATCACATTGTAAACAATGGTAGCTTATTAAATTCAAATCCAGTCTCATAAATAAAAAATGACTCAAAACTTACATAACTGGCCAATTCCAAACAAGCTGCTACAGGATCTTGGAGAACATGAAAAAACTCCAGCTGATTAGAAAGACAAAATTGTTGTTGTGTGGGAGTTGCTTCACAAATGTTAGGGGCAGCAAAATCCTCTTGAAACTGCTGCTAAAAATTTTCATGAAACAGGAGAACAATTGGTTCTTGACCCTCCTCAACGCTTTCCTCATAGTCATCAATCAAAGGAAGAACATTGTAAGTTACTATTTGAGAATCTTGCTCACAATCCTATTGTGTATTAGAGTCATAGTCATCAATCAAAGGAAGAGCATTGTAAGTTACTATTTGAGAATCTTGCTTACAATCCTATTGTGTATTAGAGTCAAGATCTTGTTCATGGACATTCAATGACGACACCATGTTTTGTTGTTGATTCAGAGCTTCGAAAGTACCATTTTGATAACCAAAATCTGGGGACTCTCTCTGAGCTAGTAAGAATTCATATTCAATCTGAAGTTTTTCAAGAATCCTCTCTAAACAATTAATTTTATCTTCTACACTAAAACCGTGGTAAGAGGCTAAATAAGAATATATAATTGAAGGAAAAACTTTGTCTCATTCATCATCAACTGACATACCTTTCAATACTTTAACACATTGAAGAATAGAATCTCTCAAACATCTTGTTGAAGCAACTGGATCAACAACCTAACTCAACCTTCTGGAACAAATAGATCCGTTGATGAAATCATCAACCATGGAGTTGTCAGGGGAATGATTGTAGTCACTTCTATCACCAGTCCTTGTTCACCATCAAGAACTGGTTGTCTATGTTTTCGTATATCCTAGGGAATGATGTATTTGTGTCTCTGTCCCCGACAACGGCCCCAAAAGATGTTAGCGCTAGAAGATGTCCTCTGAGTACTGTGAAGGCATGCCTAGCACATCTTAGTTATTGCAATGGTTTTGATTCGGTTGATAAGTGGATCAACCAGGTTGAAAGGATAAAGATCAGGTAAAACTCTCTTAATTCAAATAATCAGTAGCATTTCATGTAGTCAAGGGAATTTACTTTGAGAGCTAGAAAAATTAACAATTGGATAAAGGAGGAACTACAAGAGAAACACAAAACACAAGTGAACAATTTGTTCACTTGTATGCAAAATATTTTCAAGTTCCAAATATCATTTAAAACATGAAACGTATATCTGAATAGAATTTACAAAGACAGGTAATTGATGACAAACTCTTCACTGTAATCATAGTTAACTCCATGTGAAAATCAATGCATCCCAAAAAAATATTCATTAAATTCAAATAAGACAAAAAGAAAGTACAGAAATACAGGATCTAACCATCAAAATGTTTGAATCCCTGGGCATGAGATGCTACAAGAATGAAGCTCTTCTGACTACAATTTCCATATCTCCCAATCTGGCCTTTTGAACCCCTGCTTTCCTCTACGAGGAAGCTCCTCCTTCAGAACCCAAAAAGATCCCCCTTTATAGAAAGATACAATCCCTAATCTATTACCAGCTTTCAAAAGTTATTATTAAACTAAAAATAAAAAACAATCTCGAGCTAACTGTAGGGAATTTGGAAATGTTGATTCGATTGCTTAAAATATTTTTCAAAATGATTGGTCTCTGCCTGGATATGTGGATCTACTGATTTTTATGCCTTGTTCTTCGGTTGACCGATCCTCTGAGACCTTTGAATGCTACATATATGTACATGTTTGATTTGAACCTTCGAATGTTGATCTTTCTTCTCCAATTTAGGAATTGGTTACTGATGCTGGTTTTCTTCCTTTGAACTTAGGATATGACTGCTCACCTTTAACAAATGCTTCGGTTAGTTGCTTGAAAACACTCAACTATTGACTTTCATCCTTACTAATCTGGAAATGATAAGATCTATCTCTTGTCTGCTGATTGTTTTCCTGGAAATATGGGATATCCACCTTCATATCTAGATTTGATGAAGATATTGATCCCCCAATCTTGTTGGCTAGTGGATACTCTTCCAACTATCCAATTTCAAACTCCTTCGCCTCAGGATTTTTCGAATCATTGCATTGGCTCTCTCAAAAACTTGACACGGGTCCCATTTCCTCCAGTCTTCTGTTGCCATTATTTTCCGTTGTATGGAATTGGGTGTTTCCTGCAAGAACAATACCAGTAGTAATAATGGTATCTATGGTGAGGATGACAACCCAGAATGGCTATACATAGTACTGACGTGGATGAGGCTTGTATGGACCCTTCATCGTCTTCTTATTGCAGCAACAATATTTGACTGCCAAGAAAATTCCATAAACCAGAACAACAATGATCCATGCAGCTACAATAGCATATCCATATATGTCAGTGGAAACAATTGACCCTAGTAATTGCTTGTTCTCGATGTCGTAGCCACCCTTGTATCTTTTAAAATGGTTAAGAGGGTCAATTATGCTTCTTACAACCAAAGTCGTGTAGGTTCCTCTCATTCGGCCCTACCAATTGTTTGCTTATTGGCACTTTGCAGAAGGTTAATTTTCACCATCTTTAACAACTTCTGGAATCACAAATTCTCTTAAATATTTGTATTTCTATGATGATACGTTGATTATTCCAATCACATTCATCACCAGTGGAAGTAGCATAATCACTGCAGACATACCCGTGACTAGATGACTAAACTCAACAGTCTCGTCTCTCTTTTTAACATAGATCCTCCGACCAAAACTGGCGAAGCACCAGGAAAACATCAAAATCATAACCTGGATGAGATATGGTGGCATTTAGACATTTTTGACTCATCTGGATGCCTCGTCGACACCTATGAATGCTTTAGACATTTACAATTTAAGCTCGAGCACTTAGCATTGGGCTCTTAGTCTTTGTAGTGGAAATCATCCCACATGCGTTAACATACATGAACTTTAAATACTTTATATTCACGCTGTTTTAATTCACAAGACGAAGCGTTGTGCAGTATACTCGACCCATAAAAATTTTGGTGCTTTACACTTGGATTTAGGTTCACATGTGACTTGGTTTCTGTGGAGACTTCAAGCTTGAGATTTGGTTGCGACTTGGGGTTTGAGATTTGAATTTGATTTGAATTTAAACTTTACTTTTTATTTTTCCAAACTTTACTTCAAAAAGTTGCGGAGCAACAAGTCCCTGCTAAGAAGGTAGACTTAATGCTTCGCGGATATCGTAGACAAGTTTCCAATGGTGATAAAATCATGTCGATACTTGTAGTTACTGTGCAGGCAGTGAGTAGTAAAGCTATTGTGATAAAATCATGTCGATACTTGCAGTTATTGTGCAGGCAGTGAGTAGTTGAATATATCATTGTTTTTTTTTGAGTGAATTGAACAGACATAATTGCTTCAGGATACTCTAAGAAATTTGACCTAATACCTACTTTACGCCTCCTCGCCCATCAAAATCTAATTTTGTTCCACTATTGAGCCAGAAGGATTACATACACCAAAAGTTTGTCAATTTAATCTGATTACATACCTTGAAAGTTTGTCAATTTAACAATCTGTTCCAGGACTCGATTTGATATCATTTTCTTTCATCTGGTTGAACAACATGTTAAACATGGATTTAACTTAGGATATGTAGGAGGTTTTGTTGAGTGAGTGCAAATGCTGGAAAGTAGTTTTAGTTCTTGAGGCAATATACTTTTCAAGAAATTTACAATATGTTTATTAAAGCCATCAATGAATATATGAAACATGAAATGAAAGGTCATATGACCATTTACTCATCCTAATGACAACAAAACCAATAAGTCTTTCTAAGAGTAGTATGAAATTTTGTGTCAAGAATTAGTTAACAGACTACTTTACGTAAAAAAAAATAATCCAAAACGATGGTTTAATGTGGATAGTACTTGGTCAAACAACTAAGACTGTTTTGAGGCATGTATTGTGAGTTTTCTCTGGACTGTTATGTGGTATTTTTGGGACTGTAATGTGAGATTCTTTTTAGGGATAAGTTATGGGAAGTTACAAACTTTATTAAAAAGAATGTTGTCATCAAATAGACTGATAGTTAATGGTGAAACTGGAAGAGTCTTAGATGTGGAATAGAGTGTTCATTGTACAGTTATAAGATAATATGTCACAGATTTTGTCGATTTAACATTAGTAAATACATTGAACGTTTGCCAATTTAACGGTCTGTTTCAGGAAGTAAGTAATTCGATGGATTTGATAACATTTTATTTGATCATAGTGCTTACGCTGTTTATCACTAGAGTTTTAGTTAACTTAATAAATCTTGCAAAGAGTTCCATGTTTATGCACGGCAATCAAGGGTGAGATGATAGAAGGACGTCGACAAAAAAAAAATTTAGTGTTTTTTAAAATTTAATTAAATAAAAATAGAAAAGATAAATTGACAGGTGACAACAATGTCCGGTATTTTCATAACCGCTGGGTGTTTTGATAACAACTGCGTGTTTTCCGGTAACCAAATGGCTCATGATTTGAAATATGTACATATACTAGCACAGCGGCAAATTCTTGTGGCTGGTGAACGCCGAAAGGTTTCTGCGGGCCTAGAAAAAAAAAAAATTGTGGTTGGTGAACGCCTTAAAATTTTCTATTGGCTCAGAAAATGAAACTTTAATTATTCATAATCAGAATTATTCATAATCAGAAAATGAAAAGTTAATTACTTAGAGGTGGCAATCATCTAGCCAGCATAGTAAATTTTAAATATAATTAAGTAAAAGTAAAAAAATAAACATGTAAACTGATGTCTTTATAATAGTGAGGAAGTTAGTACTTGAAATCACAACCATTGATTTATTGGGACGACTAAGAATATTCCATCGATATTTAATCTTGTCCATACAAAACTGATTAAGCACTAAAAACCTATTAAATGTGCTCATTAACGGGGAAACCCTACCGAAACTGCGTCGTGATGGGTAACAACTGCATCAGCTCTAAACCCACTGACCGTTGATCGATTCCCACTAGATGGTAATCCGACTAAAAAACACCCGCACAGGGGGTTTCCAGCAAAAACACCTACACAGGGGGTTTCCAGGATATCGTGTGCCCCAAGACCACTCTTGCATTCATCAACATCAATATTCTGCATTCTTGAGCCAGGAGAGCCGGGTGCTTCTGCCATCCATATGGAGAAAACATCCCAATTATGATGTACATCTGCGATGCCGTTCATTTCATGGATTTCGCCCTTTGATGCCGTTCATTTCATGGATTTCGCCCTTTGCAACGCGTCCCACAAGACCTCGTTGCTCGTCACAGATGCTCGATTCGACAACCTTTGTAGCAGAATAGTGAAGTATTATTCTCTCAAGAATTTTGTGGAGACCACACGGAAGCATCTGGATGAACTGAGCGCGACGCACGAGGGCCCCAAGTTCCATTACTCTTCCGGGATGCAGGCGGTGATGCTCGCATTGGGTGTTTGCGAGAAGGTGAGTCTCTTCGGCTTTGGCAAGTAATTTCTCGCCAGGAGAATGCTTTCTTTGTTACCAGAAACCGTGCAATGGGAAGTGCCTCTAGTGTGTCCATGTATTTGCTCGTGAAAGAGGACGAGACTCACAATATCATCGCATCCAACTGTGATTTCTTCAATAACAATACATGGACCAACCTGAAATGTAAAACAACAGTAGACAAAACCTTAAAGCAATTAAAGGAGATTGATATGTACAGTCTATACACATCCAAGTGCTTGGAAAATGTCACAGTTGGCCGTGGCGCTGTCTTCTGCAATGCCATGTGACCATGGGATCCATCCATGCATACGACTTGAGATTTGAATTAGACAAAGAGGCAGGTTTGAATTTTGAAATTGATAAAGAGGCGGACTTGAAATTTCTGTTTAGTGGCTTCGCTATCGAGAATGCTCCTTGCAGTACTCCAAGGTTTTATGGAGTGAAACGCTCCATAATGGTGTGTTCTTATTATATTGCAGCCAAATATACAACAATGGCGATCAAAGCCACAAGATCAGTCAGAGTGGCTGCGCCAGAGTTTCTAGAGGTTAGCAAGGCAGGCAGATGCAAATGAAATAATAATAGAGGGGCGTTTTGGATGAGGGATCCGACCATGGGAGACTGGATGACCTTCAAATTCTTGCCAATACCAAGAAATTCTTTCCAATACCGAGCAGATTGTGCCAACTGCAGCGCCTGAGGCAGAGTCGGTCCTTCTTCAATTTGTCCCAGACTCTAGTTTCGTCGGGTCACATATCGAATTTTTTGAGTCGCAACTTCAGACATGGCTTACCCAACCTCCTCATCGCGTGGTTGGGGTGTGTCTGGTATGTGCGGGGTTGGCAAAACATCCCTGCGCAAACTTATCTGTAACAAGTTCAAGAAGGGGAGTGGTAGCTTCAATGTTCATATACAGTTATATACACTATATACACATAGCTTACATGAATTTCAATGGATTTTTATATAGTTTCAAAATATAATATTTTAATATGTTTTATTTTTCATTCCAAATCTATTAAGTATGGAAAGAGATGAAAATTTTGGAAGTATGTTGATATTGTACTCTTTTTTGTATTTATGCATGACATGTATGTTGTTGATACTATAGCATATTTAAAAACAACTATTATGATTATTGTCGTGCTTACTGGGATTAATAGGAGGAGGAATTCTTACCTGTTATGGCGCCCGGTTGAGCCTGCTACCTTTGTTATTTCATTGAATCAAGGTAGTATTTGCTTGGTTTGGTTTATGTGTAGACGCTGGTTTCCAAAAATTTGGAGACGATTGAAGAAGAAATGATGACCATGAACTTGAGGTGAACTCATATAATCATTGCTTGCTCAATGCTTTGATGGCACAGGATCCTTCCTATAAACGGTTAGGCAAGAGAGAAGAGGAAAGCCAGGGCATTGAACAAGGTGAGCTAGTTTTGGCATTGAGCAAGGTCACAGAAACAGGGCAAGGGCAAGGTCACAGAAATAGAAATCGAATTGCATAATTATAACAATTGGTGGTAACACCATTGTTTCCACGAGGAGATGTACCTGCTAGTATCTAACTCTAAGAATTAGATATGCAAACATTTAATGTTATGGAAATAATGTTAACTTGAAAGTTAACATTACTTCATCTTAAATCTGAGTTCGTAACTTTACATTCAAACTAGTTAATGTATTAGTCCCTTTATCCTAACTCTGCCTCATATTACCTAGATATGAGGCCAATTAAAATATCAAATTTAAAATTTACTTTAAAATATGAAATTCAATTCCAAAAATTTATGAAATAGCAAAAGCTTTAAATTAAATGCATTGGTTTTAGTACCAGATTAATAAATCGGTTAAGAACAGATTGCTACAAGTCCCTACCAACCCAAAAGGACTAAAAATGTTTCCAAACTTTACTTCTTATTTTTCCAAACTTTACTTAAAAAATGGATAAAGAAAAAAAATGTCAAAGGTTTAATTTATTTTAAAACTTTACTTTTTATTTTTCCAAACTTTACTTAAAAAAAAATGGATAAAGGAAAAAAAAGATGTCAAACATTTAATTATTTTATAATAAAGAAAAAACCTTTATAATATAAAGCTTTTGGGTAGATATGTGCCATGTCTAGGATATATGGAAAATTCTGGTTACATGATAAGCACATGATGGACAAAGTAATACATAAGTTTATTATTATTATTTTGAAACCAAAAATAGTGTTAAATATAAATATAAAAATACTCGTCATAAATAATAATTTTTTATTTGATTTTAACAAGAGTTTTGAGAACTTAACATTTGACTTGATCATGAATGATAAAGGTCTTTCTTCATAAGACATAAATTTGGAAAAATAGAAGACTTAGTTATAGGAGAGATTTTGGCTTAGTGTAAACTTCAAATGTACGTGATTATGAATAAATTACTTGATTCACTGGATTGAAGGTTTGGATGAAGGGAGATTGACCAAGTTGACAAAAAGATTTGAGGCTTGTCAAAATAACCTGAAATTGGCAAAAACGTCAAAAAAAAAATTACATGTAGTTTTTAGTGCTAACACCTATATTTGAACCTTGTCCATCTCAATACTACATACGACCCATTTTAGACAGTTGGTTGCAGACAAAAGTATTCCATGCTATGTCCTTTCAACAAACATTTTTTTTTACATTTAAGTATTTGTATGGAGTATAGGGAAATGTAGTCAATGTTGTAAAGACTAAGTGAGTTTTTAGAGTCAATAATGAAAATGTACATTGATAAAAGAGTCTTATTATGTTAAAAGATATATGAAGGATAAGTCAATCAAGTCTTAGAAAATGTTGGCAATTGAGTCTATGTCAATCAAGTTATATCAATGTAAAATTGAGATTGCACCTAATGTAAGGGTGGGATCAAATGTGTGTCTTTCAAAGGAAGGTGATCCCCTCCATCATTGTAATATAAGTCATTTTTTAGCTGACAAGAGTGGTTCCTCACCAACGTCAGTCGATACTTAGTCGACAACATTTTATTGAGTTGTAAAAGTATGGTACCAACAAAAGTGTCTTTCTTTTTCCATTTAGTCAAGTTGTATTCAATTACTCCTTCATGTAATATCAAATGCAAACTCCATATATTCTCATATACCATAAAAGCATAAAGAAGCACATCCAAATTTGACTAGAAACAGAGAAAAGCAGTAAAAGATCAAGCATTGATGATGAGCATGTTGGCAATGGTTAAAGGAATTCAAGAAAGACACATCAGAAGATGATACACATACACAAGAGCTTAAAATAGAAGATGATGGCACAAGAAATATTGAATTGATTGAGCCCGATGGTATAAAAGTTTCATAATAGACCCTGAGTTGTGACCTCAGAAGCTAGAAAACAGAGAAATAGTAGGTTTTCCAAAGCATGGTGCTTCACCATAGGGTGTGTACAGGGCCACAATAAACCCAGGATGAGCCACTAACCACTCTGAAGGCACTAGAGACAAAGGTGTAACAATAGGATGAGGAGGACCATTGTTGGGTGGGAGAAAAGCATTGTGAAACTCACTGACTGCACATGCATTTACCGGATTGAATACAAAGGCTAAAGAGTAACAAGTCATTATTCATATGCACACTTGCTCGAGACGAGAAATGATTTGAGTGTGGGGGAGATGTTGGGAAGCATCATGGCCCTTGTAATAGTCATCATATATCATACATTAGACATAAGGCATTAAGTAAATATATATGTAATAAAGGGATAAATGCATAAACGAATGGTTAGTTGGAGTGGGTACAACCACTCCAACCATTTCTCCTATGTATATATGCTCATGAAGATGAAACAAAAAGGTGGTCGGTTAACCTTCTCATAAATACTTCTTTAGTATAGTGTGTGTCTTGATGTGTTTTCCCTAATGTGCTCTCTTCTTGAATGCATCCTATGATTATGTAGACTACAACAAAAGGGGCTTTCTTTTGAGCACCCATTGATACCATTGATAGGATTTTAATTCAAAGTACAAGGTTTCTATGTAAATCCTTTTCTTATCATAAATAATATTATGTAATTAAAAGTATTTCTCTATTTGGTTCACCTATGTAAAGACTTATGTTCCATCAAACTTCTTTAATTCAACCTTGGGAATGTTGACACCTTTAGGACCCCATCCATAATTAACCCTACTATTAGAGTTAAATCCACTTGAAAAATGATTATTATTGGAAGGTTGTTCAACATTAATACTACCTTTATTTTCATGAGTCTCTTTCGTCACAATGTCACTTTTAGGAAGCCTCCCATCTAGGGTTTGTAAGATGGAATTTTTCAATTCTTCCATTTTCGTTTCTATTTGATCCCTATTTTCATCCATCTTTTGTTCCATTTGATCCCTATTTTCATCCATTTTATTTTCCATCTATTCCATCTTATTTTCCATCTCTTGTATTTTTCTTTGTGTGTTTACCACCTCATTACTTGTTATTTGACCTAGTACTCAAATCATTATGTTGGTCCTCCAATTTGGATAGCTTGTTATGAACCTCCTCATTTTCTTCATGAGTTATGGACGAGTTTTCTGGAGGTTTAAATGGTGATATTTTTTTTTGGATCCATGTGGGATAGTAATAACAATACTTCTCTATTTTCTCTTTATCACAAATTTTGAATCAACGAAAGTAGATCTTCCAATAAAAAGTTATGCCAATTGTAAGTGACGTAACTTGAAAACCCTAATTTTTTATATTGTCTTGATGGTTGATATTTATCCTGATGTATCTCTATAATTATGGCCCTTCTAAGTACAAAATTTTATTTTGTAGTACTTTGATGTTTCCTCTCTTAAATGCCACAGATCTGATCAAAATTTGGTTTTCCAAGTCAAAGTTATGATAGATTTACCAAAACTAGTCAATTATTGTCCCTTTCCTAATAGATAACTTGTATGGAATGCCACTTGTCCAAAATTTCAGATCTGATTCTGAAATTTTTACTTGAAATACTATGGTCTTTATTCTTCCCACTAAAACCAATGGCACTCAATTTGGACTTTCCAAACTTCATATATGACACTTCTACTAAGAACACCTATTTGAGACTAGTTTTAGGACTAGTCAAATAACCCTAATTTCCATAGCCTTTATCTCATAACATAAAGTGACACAAAAACTAAAAATTTTACCACAAGTGATTCACTATGTTTACTCAATATTTTGAAAATTTTACAGTTTGAAACCTTACATAAAAAAAGTTATAGCAAAAATTCCAAGATGACTTGTTTGAAACTGATTTCAAGACTATTCATAAAGCCTAAATTCCATAGGCTATATCTCATAAAATATAACAAAACGATACCTAAACATTTTACCAGACACACTTCAATATGTCTCCTTAGTATCCTCAAAATTTCACTATCTGAATTGTCCTAGAATTTATTTTTTTTATTGAAAATTCAAAGATGTGTCAATTGAAGGAGCGAAACCATAGGATTGTATGCTTTGGAACCAAATGATATGAACCAAACTCCAAAATATAGCCAATGAATAATCCATTTCAAGGGGGAAGCCTCCTTTTACAATATATGTAATTCATAAGACAAGATGAGATGCTTATACAAATGATTCTCCTTTATTATAAATAGGAGATAAAGTGAGCATGATGTAAGCTACCACTAATCCAACCTAATCACAAGTGATAAATTAACAATAAATGAGTGTTAGGGACTTAACATAGGGCCTTAGGAGCCTTAACAGAGTGTTAAAATGTGTAAATCCAATTTAAAGCTAATTAGCATGTGATGTGGTCAACATGTTGATATCTTGATTGTGTTCAATTTGGCATGTTGTTGGGAAGCACAAATGAATGGCTACTGCATTGTAACTAGTGTGTGGTTTGTTGCCAACATTCAAAGGTTGACTAGGCATAGGAACAATGGGCCTATTCAAATGTTTGGGACCACCTCAAGTGATCAAAATTGACCATATCAACCTAGTTTTGTGGGAATTAGTCACTTGATGCTCAAGTATAAATAAATAGCCTAATGTAGTGTGTGAGATGGATAATAATGTAAGAATTATGTGATGAATACATGATGTATGTTATGTGATTCAATGTATAATGGTGTTTATTTCCACCATTGACTCTTATATTGGATCAGTTGTTTACTTTTTCAATGCACTTCAGTGAATCCATGAAGATGTGTCCCACTTTTTAGTGAAATGTGGCAATGAAAAAATTAACATTTTACATATTTTTTATTATAGCCCTTGAAACTCATATATACCTTGTAATTGCTTTTCAATTTCCCTAAGCTTCCTAATGGAATTACCACTAATAGGGTAAATTTTTCAAGGAACCAACTTCACAGATCACGAACAGGTTAGAAATAGGCTTAACAAGTCAGAAACGGGCTTAACAAGATTTTAATTAGTTTAATACCTTCTGAAGTGAAAAATCACTCAACTGCGAATTTTAATGTGTTGTAAAAAACAATTTATGTAGTAAAAAAAAATTTGTAGGGAATTGTGTTTCTTTCTTACAATATTTTTTCAAAATTTTTTAATTTCATTTAATGTGTCAAATTTTCATTTAATTATATGTTTTTCGTTGAAAATTTTAGGAAAATTTAACAAGTGTCTTTTGTTCCCAACAACTAATTTAGTGTTCAATGCATAATTTGCAAAAAAATATTATACGAGCATGATCCACATAGAACTTAATGTATCCCACTTAACTTTTTTAATGTTTCTTTGGAAAATTATATTTTTTATTATTTTTCTAATGTGACTAATTGATATTTAAATCATATTTTATAAACCTTTGCATTCCCAACAAATGTTTTCCTCCTGTTTGCATAACACCAAAAACCAAAAATATTATTTTGAAGAGTAAACATCCATGGGTATCCCAAATATTATTCTAATTTTTTGGTTGTGTAATTTTTAAGACACTAATTTTTCTATGGGGGCCTTCACTACTTGGTAGAAGACAAGAAAAAAAACTTGTATAAGTTTTAGATGAAAATAAATTAAATATAGAATGAGTTTGAAAATGAGAAAAATTTATGTCATTGAATAGAGGATTCAATGATGAATCTATAGGCACCAAGTCTACCACCTTCAACGAAAGAGATGGAGGGATTCACCTCTTGGGAGTTGCAGCTACAAAAATAGGGAAGGATTCTAGACTTTAAAACCCTTGATTGGGGATTAGACCTCAATCAAGGGTTTTAAAATAACTCAATCAAGGTCATTTTTTACTTAAACCATTAATCATAGTTTTAAACTCTAAATCAATATTTTAATCCCTTGATCAAGGGCTTAAAACCTCATTCAATCTTATTCCTCAATCAAGGGTCTACAAAGACCATTTCCACATGCCCCACTTTCCAAAACGTGTGACCTAGCTTCATGGATCCACCCACTTGTGATTTCTAATAAATACCATGCCTTTGTCATCAATGGTTTCTCTTTGGGATATCATTAACTCATCGAGTCAATGCTTGATCACACACCCTAGTATGTTCCTCCAAAAAGTAATTTAGAATTGTACGATTAAGCATTATTGCATGTCCACCTCATTTTTTTGTTCACTATTGGCATTGGGAAACCATATTTTAGTGATTAAAAATTTCATTTTCAATTTAGTCTTAGTCAATCACCCAACTAATCATAGTTTTGAGCTTATCAATTTTTTGCTCAACTTGCTTGGTGGGTAGGGATTTAAAGAATTTTTAAAGGGGAATATTTCCAATCTTCATGGAGTAAAAAACGTTTACGAGTTGTGCTCCTCTGGCCCAATAGACTTCGTCCAAATTAAGAAAGTGTTGAATATAAACTGCATAAATTGTGTTTCTCTTCATCATAGTAACTATCTTGTAGATGTTCTGATACATAAACCTCTTTAACAACTCCACATGATTTTCAACAAATAGCAGTAATATAATGACCATAGCTTCAAAGGACTTAAACCATAGTTTAGGAGATACCATCCTCCCATAAAACAACCCAATCTCCATCTCCCCTTGGCATGGGAAATAAATTATAGATTATTTTGATAGAAGTAATACAACTAGGATTTTCGAGATGTGACAGATTCACAACAAATCAAGTCTCTACCATCCTCATTTTTCCAATTCCCATGGAAACATTGAACTAAATATGTTGGTGATCCTAGAGAGTTGCTTCCCTTGGGATTTGGACAAGACGAACACCAATGTAACAAACAAATAAATAAATTTGTTCAAAAAGCATGGCTTGATTGAGACGTTTTAGGATCTACTCAACAACTTTGTGGAAGTTATTCTAGGTAATCCATAACAACCCTAGTATGGATTTTAGGGAAAACCAATCATCTTTCTATCCTCGGGGCATCTAGAATAACAAAATTACTTCCTTATCCTCTTGATTTTCCACCATATTGCCATTGACAAGCCAAGCATCATCTAGAAATTTATTTTCCATCCAACTCCAGAAAGTTACTCTTTCCTATGCATCAATAGGTGCATAAATGTTGTCCAACCCAAACAAACGATCATCCAAGTTGTGCAATGCCCAAGTAAATCATTGAGTATGGTTTGTCTCCTACCCAACACTATTGAAGCTAATCAAGGAAAGATCAAAGTAGCTAAACCTCCCCTACCTTCATCATAACTATAATAAAACTAAGAAGCAATCGGCCATATCACGTGTAATGCCACTCTTAACATGGGACTAGTAGCTTTTAATTATTGAAAATATATAATATATTGCTCAATCAAAAAGGCCTGAATGTGTTAGACCATGTGTTTTTAGTCGAGGTTTAACAAGCCCCTAGGCATTCATGAGAAAATTTTCATTAGGAAAAGGCATGGATGTATTTCATAGGATCTCCTCCTAGTAACCTCCAAGACTAGGCTCCTTGAACCATCCAAGACAGATAATATAATTTTTAGGAACTTACATTGATCCAAACTATTGATCTAGAGTATATCAAGTAGGAGGGTAGAGAGTGAAATTTAAGGCCTACACATCATGATAAGGACATCATGGTAGGACGAAGCACTACTTTTGTGATAATAAGGTTTAAAGGTTTATTTGAGACTTTAGCCATCTAGGGTATTTGGTAATATGGACCTTCAAGGCATCATTTGGCCTATTGTTTTGATTATTCTTGCAAATTACTTACACTCGTCTATAATCTACATCATTGTTTCCTTGAAAACTATTTTGAGCTTGATTTACTTGTGTGACATGATCTACTTGGCGATTGGGTTGATCCATTAAAGGGAAACATAGATTTTGTGGTCTAAACTTTGGCAATAAAAACATGTGTTTGACAAGTTAATATGTATGATTATATGTTTCACCATCTTACCTCTTACCTAGATAAAGACAAATTCCTTCAAGTCTTTGGATAGGTTGACACAAATGAAAACTTTTTTTTAAGGATTAGGGTTGGAAAAACACATAGGATTATGGCATATAAACCCTCTAATCTATGATGCAATGCATTCAAGGAAGAGGAAGGCCTGAGAATGTTATTTTCATAAGATAAGAATTTTGGAGGTCATGTTAACCAAGAAACACTCCTCCCATTAGGAAAAAACTAACTAGGTATTCTCACATACCTGAGGACCATGGGTTAAATTACTTTATAGACATGAACTTTCTCAATGAAGTGAAATAGAAAGAAGCCTTTGGTTAGGCTCCTGGTTTGGAGATTGTACCTCCGGGGAGTTTCCTAAACCTCTATAACCTAGTCACTAATGATAGACAAGATTTGGATCATTTGTCACACATTCAATGGGTGGCCTAAGTTATCATTTTTCTATGGACAATGTATCCAAATTTGTATTCAAAACTACAATTGAGCCCTTGGACCAATAATATAGAAAAAGTATTATTTTTTGTATATAGATACCTTCGAGGAAGGCTTTGGTTTGAAGCCACTATATGTTAATTGTTAAGGTTATAGCACAAAATAAAGATATATTATGTGTTATTAGTTCAAAGTTGATACTTGGAAGTTGGGATGGCTCTATTTATATGGAATATCAAGTTCAAAAACTTGTTCTTCACTTGTGTTATTGAAGAAGTTGTAATCCAATATTCTCTTATTGACATTATGTATTGAAAACCAATTTGATTAAAGTTGGATAGATGTTTGCTTCTATTACTATAATTAAAACAACTTAAATGATTCCATGATTGCAGTTTTGTATCTTTTGCATTAAATGTGATTTGTTGCAATTGTGTTATGGATATCAATCAAGATGGAGTTAAAATTATTTCTATTTAATCTGATAAGGAAGTAAATGCATATCATGATGGTTATGAATGAATTCAAAATATTGTTTTTATGTGTTGGTCAAGCATGTTAGGATTGAAAATATCGTTGAATAAAAGTTTGTAATATTTAAGCTAGTACAACACAGAGGAAGATTTTTAGTATTCTCCATTGAATTTTCCATCTGACTTAAAGCCTGAAATGATTTGACAATTAGATAAGCATAGACATTCTCAAAGCTTTCTAGTAAAATATGAGTTTAGATTTTATTTCTTCATTAATGTTTGGTAGCATATATCCATCTTATGCTTTAAGTTGCGTAGATATGGAGTAATCTCACTCTTAAACCTCTATGGTGTTTGTCTTCCTTGATGAATGTCTATGTTGGAAGTAGAGTGTTTCTCATGCCTATTAACCAAATCATCCATTTTTAAATATTTTTTCTCAACCCTAGAACGACGACAAAGATGTTTTTTTCATTATCTAGGCATCACCCATTATTTAAGCTTTTCTGTCAACCCAACAAATCATTGGGTAGGGTTTGTCCCCCATGAAAAAATCACTAAAGCTAATAAAGGAAAGATCAAAGTAGCTACATCTCCCTTACCCTCATCACAACTAAAAGAAAAATAAGCAGTGTTTGACCATATCACATGCAATGCCACTTTAAATAGAAAACCAATAAATTTTGCTTCTTACAAATAGATAATATATAGTTCAATGACAAAGGCATGAATTTGTCAATCTATGTGTTTTGTTTCAAGACCTAACAAGCCTAGTGATTCAAAGAGGAAATTTTCATTACAAAATAGTGGGATTATATTCCATATGATCTCCTCCTAGTTGTCTCCAAGACCATCTCTGAACCATCCAAAACCCATATGAAGGTAATTGAAGTTCTAGGAACTTACAATAATGCAAACCAATGATCTAAATTGACAACTTTGGTCTTCATCAAAAGGCTATCTATTTCTTCCTCGACTAGTATATTAAATAAGGAGGCAAATAGTGCACCTTATTGCCTACACATCATGGTAGGGTGAACCGCTATTTTTTCAATATTAGTGGTGGAGGGTTTATTGGGGCTTTTGTTCATATGGGATTTGGTACTATGCTCCTTTAGGGAATCATTTGCCATATATAATTGATTATTATTACAAACTGCTTGCACTCACCTACCATATGCATTAGTGTTGGTTTAAAAACTGTTATGAACTTGTTTTACTTGCATGATCCAAGCTACCTAGGGATCAATTTGAGCCATTAGAGGACAATCATAAATTTTATGGTCTAAACTTTGGCAATAGAAACATGTGTTTGGTAGGTTAATGTGTATTATTAGATGTTTCACCACCTTGCCCCTACTCGGATGAAGACAAAATTTTCAAATCTTTGGAGAGGTTTACAGAAAGGCAAACCCTTTTATAGGGACTAAGGTTGAAAAAAAGCATATGCCCATGGCTTATAAACCCTTTAATCATTGCATAAATTCTTTAAAAGAAAAGCTAGTTTTACATGGTGTTGTAACATTGCATAGATTTTAATAAAATTTATAATTTTTATTAAAATAACCAAGTTAAGTTAGATTATAATGTTATTTTTTCTTTTTGGATTTTTCATTGGTTTCAATAGTATAGTTTAATTTATTTATAATTTTTTTTTAGCTTAGTTTAGGTTATTTTAATCTTTGGGTCTAATTTTATTTCATATTTAATCTTTTAGATTATATATATATATATATATATACATAGTTTTATTCATATGTTATGTCATATTAATAAAGCGTGTTTGTGTGTGTAGGTTGATCATGCATTTAGGAATAGATCAACAACCTATATTCAATCATCCTCCCATGCTCGAAAATTAACAAAAGGGGGGGGAGGGGGTCCGCAAAGTAAAACCATGGTTTTGGTCCAAATTACATGTCATGTGCTCGTTCATTGCGGCCTACCCCCCTCTATGGTTTTCAAAACCACTCGGGACCCCCCGCAGTGAACGAAAATCTAACACATAGCCTGATGACGTAGGCAAGTGGAAAAGGTGAAATGATTATTATAAGTGAAATTTGTATTTTAATTCAGTCTTTTCGCACTAGTAATAATTTTCCACATATTCAAAATCAATTTTTAAAGGTTAAAATTGAAAGCTCTAGTGGTTAATATTTGCTTACGAAAGTTTGAAGCCAACAATAGAGCTTGATTTACCAACATGAACCACAAAACTCAACCTGAATATTCTCTAGAGTAAATTACCCAGGTAATTCGAAATTTCCCTTGTTCTCCAGTGTTTTATTTTAAATGATGGAATCATCTAAGTCATTAAAAACCAAAATAACTTTGACAATCAAAGAGTAAGACCTAGCGGACATGGATAAAGATATTGTTGAACATGTTCTATATTTTGAGTTATTCAAATTACACCAATTAGGCATGCAAAATTTTAGAGACCGGGTTGATCATTATCATGCATGGGAGTCTGATCTTGCTAAGTTCATAGTGCCCTAGAAGTATATGAATTTCTTGAATTTGTAGTTTGGTGTGCTACTAATTACATTCCTTCTCAAAGGTTTGTTATTTCTAAGAACGGGTCTGATCTGGATTTATGAGAAAAACGGAATAAATAACAGACTGAATACAATAGCACAGAGATACAGAGAAAAACAATAGATATCTAGTGAACAATAACTTCTATTGAATAAATGAAATAGGATGAAACTGTAAAACTACAAAACTGAAAACAACTTGCTCGAATGGTGGTAGTTATCTCTGAGAAGAGATGTGGCTGCTACGCGCATTCGTCTGAGCAGAATGATTACAATGAGGCTCCAAAGGTATTTTTAACATTACTCATGAATGCCAAAACCCTAGACATCTGAAAACCTAACCCTAGGAGATGAAACGCCAAAAGTTATGTGGGCTATGATGGGTAAGTTAGTACCTCAACTTCCCAGGGTTGTAAGTTTTGCATACGACCTTTGTTTTAGGCACATGATAGCCCGTTGGAAAGGTATTTTCAAGCAATACACATTATGTCAACGAAATCTGACTCTATCTATAGTTTAACTGTGGAAATCCAAAAAAACCATTGTTTAGGGCCCCAAAATGGCCCTAGAAGTACAGAAAGATGTACTAACATGAAAAATTCCAAAATAAGCTAGTTAGATTAGGTGGGCGGCCACCAATATCCACTTGGAATCCATGTAGAGATTCATAAAACCTCAAAAGTGTAGAACCCACAATTAAAAATAATTACAGAAGAATGTGTTGAACTAAAAATGTCAAAAGGAGCCAGTTGGAATAGGTGGGTGGCCATGAATATCCACCTAGATCATTCCTCCCCCCTTAGGAAGAAATGGTCTCCATTGTGTTGAGTGACCCAGTGAGGTGAGGAATTTTTTGTTGAATTTGGCCTGTGAACCATTTTCCTTGGTGCAGGAGTTTCCCTACCTTGACAACCTGATAAATCTGGATCCTTTGTTGGTGAGTGCTCTTGACTTGTGTGTCCACTATCTGATCAGTGGATTCTTATTCCATGCAGTCAGGGTTGAGATATGTTGTTGTCACTTGTTTTGCGATCTTTGAGGTGTCCAATAATGGTGGAAAATATGTCCGGAGGAGGTCCACATTGAACACTGGGTGCAAGCCAAGGAAGGGGGGGAGTGTTGAGCTCAAAATCATTGTCTCCCACAACCTTGGTGATAGTGTAAGGCCCATAGCGAAGTGGACAGAGATTTTTATGGGGCCCCATAAGGATTTCTTTCTGCAAATGTAACCAAAATTTGTCTCCCACCTAAAACTTGTGTAGTACGTGATGTTGATCATGGCGTTGCTTGTACTTAGCATTGACTTTTTGCAAAATCTCATGGACCTATTGACGGATGCATTGAATCCACTCAATGAATATGGTGGCTTTGTCGGCCTCAGAATGGACATGGGAACATTTTTTCTATGTGGTTTCAAGAGGTAGTGCAACATCAATGGGAACCAAGGGTTGGAATCCTAGCCCCACCTAAAATGGGCTATGACCGGTGGAGCTATGAAGAACCATGTTGTAGTTGTGTTGAACATAGGGAAGACTCTCGTCCCATGTACATGGATGCTTATATTTATACATGCATAGGATGTGCACGTTCATATGATTGACAACCTCTTTCTATCCATCAGTTTGAGGGTGGAAGGCAGTGGATTTAGTGAGCTTGGTGTCTAACAGTGACCAGAGACTCAACCAAAATGTGTTGAGCAACCCGTTATCTCGATCGAAGATGATGGTTGTTGGGTATGTGTTATATTCTTTGCACGAGGAGTAGTGTCTGGATTGTGTCAGGTGCACAAGGGGGTTTGAGGGGGGGTCGTTAAGCCCCCCCCTTGGAGGGTGCAAGGGCAGAGCCCCCGAGAAAAAAAATCATGCCTCAGGAAATGTGTCGCATATTTAAGTGGTTTTTCGGCACATGGTTTCTTTGTCGATGTTTTTCTATTTCCGATTAAGGAATTAGGGTTGTGGACTAATCCAATTCATTGGGTTAGGATTTTGGATGTCACTGGCTCCTATATGTATATTGTATTGTAAACAATGTATCACTATGAAAGAATATAGAATATGTTGGTTTTCCCAGTTTGGGTTTCCAGGGGAAAAATCTCTGTGTAATGTTTGTATTTTCCATTGTATCTTTTATGTTATTTTACTGAAAATATGTTTGCAGTAAATATTGTACAAGGTTAAAATCTACATTTGGTATCATAGCTTTGTTGGCTTCAAGGGGACGCCTTTGTGGTTAAGGGTTTGGCTTAGGACTTTGATAATCCTTGTTACAGTGCGAGATCTGTGGTATTGAGTTTTCAGGTGAAAAGAAATGGCAAGAAATTTGAAAATGGAGATCGAGAAGTTTAATGTGAAAAGTTTTGAGTTGCGGAAGCTCAAGATGGAAGATCTGTTGGTGGACAGAGATCAGTGGATCATGGTAGATCCAGGTACTGCACCTACAGGAACTTCGACAAATGAATGGAAAAGGTTGGATCAGAAAGGAAAAGAGCACAATTTGACTCTGCCTCTCAGATTTAGTATTATTGAATGTGTCAAAGGAAGCTACAACCAAAGATTTATGGGAAAATTTGGGGAAGTTGTATGAGTCTAAGTCCCTAGTAAATAAACTATTCCTGAGAAATAATTTGTATAACCTAAGGATGAGAGATGGAGAATCACTAGTAGAG
Source organism: Picea engelmannii (assembly GCA_009831015.1). Lineage (NCBI taxonomy): Eukaryota > Viridiplantae > Streptophyta > Pinopsida > Pinales > Pinaceae > Picea > Picea engelmannii. The sequence continues at coordinate 548,865 of ML781723.1, forward strand.
AATTTGAATGCCTTCAATATTGTGGTAAGTCAATTAGTATCTGTTGAGATTAAAATTTCATATGAAGATAAATGTACCAGTTTACTATGTTCTTTACTAGACTCCTGGGATAGTCTGGTTGTGGCCATAGGTATTAATACAACCACCTTGAATTTTGATGAAGTAGTCTCATCCTTGTTGTCAGAGGAGATGAGACGAAAGAATATGGAAGGACATAGCATAGACACAGTATTTGCAAGAGGATGTTCCTAGGAGAGAAATAGATCTAATTTCTCAAGTGGGAGATCTAAGTCTAAGGGTAGATCTAAATCTCCCGAAAATTTTGTAAAGGTATGTTGGAGATGTGGAAAAGAAGGGCACTACAAGAAGCAGTGTAGATACAAAGTTGAGAAAAAGAAGGGATCTGAAGAATCTCCTTCTATAGAAGAAAAGACCTCCAAGGAAGAAGGAGGGGATGTGTACTTGGCTTCTTCAAGCACACATGAAAATCATGAGGAATGGTTGGTTGACTTAGGTTCATCCTTTCATATGACTCCCCACAGGGAGTGGTTATGTGAATATGAAAGGTATAATGGAGGTAATGTTTTCTTAGGTGGTGATTCGACAACCAGAATCATAGGATGAGGAAAAGTCAAGTTGAGGCTCAAAGATGGAAGGATTAGAACACTGACTGGTGTTCTGTACATCCCAGGTTTGGCTAGAAATTTGATTTTTGTAATAAAAATGGACGATGCAAGGGTAAAAACAATATTTGAAAAGGAAACATGCAGGATGGTTTGAGGAGCAATGGTGTTGTTGAAGGGAGTTTGGTTTGGAACTCTATATAAGCTGCAAGGAAGCACTATTAGTGATAGGTGTAATAGTTCCATTGTTCCTGATATTAGAATTGAAGAAGAAAGAACTCCTACAATCTCTGGAGAAAAGGTTATGATGTGGCATCAAAGACTGTGGAATATCGGAGAAAAGGGTCTTCGACTACTACACAGTAAAGGTATGGTTGAAGGTATGTCTAATTTCTCTTTGGGTTTTTATTTCTGTGAACATTGTCTGTATGGGAAGCAGAATCGAGTAAGATTCCCCTCTGGTGCAACAAGGGAAGAAGGAATTTTATAGCTATTTCACAGTGATGTTTTTGGACCTGTGTCGGTCCCATCATTGGGAAAATCTGTGTACTATGTCTCATTTATAGATGACTTCTTGAGGAATACATGGATATATTTCCTTAGGAACAAATCTGAATTCTTTGACAGGTTTAAAGAGTCTAAGGCTCTTGTTGAGAATCAAGCAAAGAAAATAATTAAGGTGTTGAGGACAGATAATGGCGAAGAGTTCTGCGGGAATGAATTTGAAGAATTTTGTAAGAAGTGCGGTATGGAAAGGAAGAAGACTACTCCATATACACCTTAGCAGAATGGAGTTGCAGAAAGGATGAACATGACACTGATGGAAGAAGAAAGGTGCATTCTCAGTGGTGTCAGGTTAGGACAAGAATTATGGGCAGAGGCAGTGGGTACTACATGTTACCTGTTCAACAGATCATCCTCATCAGCGTTGGATGACAAGAATCCACAAGAGGTATGAACTGGTAAGGAACCTTCTCTCACGCATCTCAAGGTATTTGGTTGTGATTCATATGTTCATGTTCCAAATTAAAATGTGAGTAAGCCAGATAAGAAGGTCGAAAAGTGTATCTTTATTGGATATAAAGATAGGCTCAAAGGTTATAATCTTTGGAACCCGAAAACTAAGAAGGTAGTGTATAGCCGAGATGTGGTATTTAGATCAATGAAGGATGTTGTTAAACAGGAAGTCCTACCAAGTAAGGAAAAACCAGAGAAAATTGAGTTTGATTTAAAGGATGATGAGTCAAACTCTACAGAAGAACAGGAATCAGAAGAAGAAGATCCTCATACTCCAGTATTGAGGAGATTGGATCGAGAAAGAAGGCTACTGGAAAGGTATACTCCATCTGATTTATGTTCAAATTTTTCTTTGTCTATTACTAATGATGATCCTAGAACTGTCAGGGAGGCAGTGGATTCAAAGGATGGAAATCTCTGGAAAAGGGCCATGGACGAAGAAATGGCATCTTTGGATAAGAATGAGGCTTGGGATCTAGTGGAGTTGTCGACTGGAAGAAATCCCATTGGCAGCAAATGGGTATTTAAAAGGAAGCTGAATGCATAAGGAAAAGTGGAGAAATACAAAGCTCAGTTAGTATCAAAGGGTTATTCCCAGGTCAAGGGAATTGATTTTGGTGAGATTTTTTCTCCTGTTGCCAAGTTAACCTCTATAAGATTTCTATTATTTGTTGCTGCATCATTTGATTTTGAAGTAGAACAAATGGATGTGAAGACAACATTCCTACATGGGGATATGGAAGAAGAAATCTATATGAAGCAACCAGAAGGTTATGCTGTGAAGGGAAAGAAGGAGTTGGTATGCAAGTTGAAAAAGTCTTTGTGTGGTTTAAAACAATCACCAAGGATGTGGTATCAAAAATTTGATACTTATATGCTGGGACTTAGCTTCACAAGAAGAAAAAAGGATCACTGTGTGTATTTTAAATTAATTGGTGATCATTTGATTTATTTGGTCTTGTATGTGGATGACATGTTGCTGATAGGAAACAACAAGGATATTATTGGTGTGGAAACTCAATTGTCCTCTAAATTTGACATGAAGGATCTCGGTGCTTCAAATTTTGATTTGGGCATGGAAATTAAAAGAGATCGGAAAAAGAGGAAACTTTGGTTAAATCAAAAAAAATATGTCGAGACAATATTACAGAGGCTTAATATGCAGGAATGTAAATTGGTCAGGGTTCTTATTCTTGTTGGTGTAAATTTATCTGGGGACCAGTGTCCCAAGACACAGGAAGAGGAGGATGACATGTCTCGTGTTCCATATGTGAGTGCAATTGGAATTTTGATGTATGCAATGGTTTGTACTAGACTGGACATTGCACATGCAGTGGGAGTTTTGAGCAGGTATATGTCAAAACCATGGAAGGAGCATTGGACAATAGTAAAAAGGGTTTTCATGTATTTGTGTGGCACTACTAGCTATGTATTGTGCTACCAAGGAAGACCGAGATTGGACAAAGTGGTGCATATACATGGTTTTGTTGATGTAGACTGGGTTGGAGATCTAGATCGTAGGAGATCTACAAGTGGGTATGTGTTTAACCTGTTTGGAGGAGAAATAAGTTGGATGAGCAAAAGATAGGTTGTAGTGGCACTTTCAACTACAGAAGTTGAATACATGGAAACCACTCATGCAAGTAAGGAAGCAGTATGGTTACAAATATTGTGTCCAGGTATTGGGTTGGTACAACAAGTTGTAAGGATAGATTGTTACAGTCAAAGTGCAATTTTTTCTGGCGAAGAACTCGGCTTACCATTCAAAGACAAAGTATATTGACATTCAATAACACTTTGTGAGAGACATGATTGAAGAAAAGAAAGTATTGTTGATGAAGGTGGACACTTTGAAGAATGTTGCAAATTCATTAACAAAATATGTAAGCACTAAGAATTTCTCTTGGTGTAGAGGATCCATGGGCATTTATGCCCTGGATTGTTGACTATGTAACCCTGTAACACCATGTACGCAAAGAAAATGACAGGTGGGAGAATGTTGGGTATGTGTATGCAAAAAACAATTTTGCCTCGGGAAACGTGTCACATATTTAGGTGGTTTATCGACACATGGTTTCTTGGCCGATGGTTTTCTATTTCCAGTTAAGGAATTAGGGTTGTTGACTAATCCAAGCCATTGGGTTAGGGTTTTGGATGTCGTTGGATCCTATATGTATATTGTATTGTAAACAATGTATAACTATGAATGAATATAGAATATGTTGGTTTTCCTGGTTTGGGTTTCGAGGGGAAAAATATCTATGTAATGTTTGTATTTTCCATTGTATCTTTTATGTTCTTTTACTGAAAATTTGTTTGCAGTAAATATTGTACAAGGTTAAAATCTACAATGGTTTGTGGTATCCCAAAATGGACCCACACTCATTTGAAGAAGATCTTGGCAGTATATGTCAATGTGATGCTCTTCTTGTAGGCTATGAGAATGGCCATGTTTGAAAATCGATCAACCACCAAAAATACACAATCACTGCCTTGCTTGATGGACGAAAGTCTAGACATGTAATCCATCGAGATGGATTCCCAATGCCTCTCAGGAGTAGGAAGAGGGGTGTATAAGCCTTGCTTCTTGATGGTTGGCTTGGAAATGGCACAGGCAGTGCAAGATCTGATATACTTGTTGACGTCCTGTCGAAGTTTTGGCCACTGTTAGCACTATATTTGTATTGTCAAATTATGGCTTAAAGGGCACTACATGAAGTTTCGAACCTCGGTAGCATTTTCATCAAAATTCAGTGAGATGGCACCAATCTCTAAGTTCTGGTCTGAGTCAATTTACATATGCCATCTAGCACCAATTGTCAAACTCGAGCACCAAGGATGTTATAGCACCAAGAGTTCAAGCCAAGCTTGAATGTTAAGGATGGCTCTCAAGTTTTAATATGTGTGTGTGTGGGCGGGGGGGGGCTAGAAATTGATCATTATCTCTAATCATGTAACCATGAGATATTCCATCAATATCATCAAGACTGAGCTAACCGCTAAACAGATAGATATTATAAGTTGATTGTAATGTGTTGGCATCAAACTAGAAGAACAACAGAGCACATGTTCTAGGTCATCCATCAATGGAATATTCCAGCAGTTGTCGAGATTATTGTGAAAATATATGACAAAGGTTAAATATTAAGTCCCAAGTGTCACTGGAGTATATCTTTTCATGGAGACAATATTCATGGAGATAGCCCAGTGCATCAATAAAATAAAAATCTCTAGAATTAAATCCAAGAGTCATGTTACTAATAGCGAATTTCAAGCTCAGATTCCAGGCAAATTAAGATGAATTTTGAAAAACCATGACATGGGTTTTGTGCACAGTGACCTCAATTGGGTAATAGATGGGAAAAATTGAAAAATTGTTGATGATTTGAGAGATCTTGTTGTTTCTTTAAAGGGCATGTGCCCAAAATTCGTGAATGGACGGATTACCAAATTCATTTACAGAAGTTTTTTTTATTAGTAAATTTGAGGAGATGCTTACCAAAAGAATAGTGTTATTCCTTTGTGGAGAAGCCACAAAGTCAATGACTAAAAAAATTGCAGGAAACCTAGGATCCATAAGTTAAATTTGCAATTGTTGGTGAAATGGCATAATTTGGTTCTTTAAATTTTATTCTAAGCATGGCTCGGAACTATATGGATGATGGCATCTTCTTGATTGACTATGGGCTCCTATGAAATGAATTGTTTTCATTTCCTTAAAAAATTATTTTGGTCCATCTGCGTATACATGTATTTATGCTTCTTGCAATAATTCATTGTGTATTTATTGGAAATTCATTGCATTAAAATTTGCAAAGATTGAAGGAAATATTTAGGGGTTAGATTCAAATTTCTAGGGATTGTGTTAATATTTCAAGGTGATTCTTGAGCTTTCAATGGATAGAATATAAATCATATCCAACAAATGAAAAAGTACATGACAATTGGAAGATTGTCAAGTCTCAAAATTAGCATTCAAAGGGTAATATTAAATTCTAGATCTCTAGCAGTTCGGTGAGTATTTTCAGAGGAGCAAGTTGAGGCCACTCCAACCAATTAAACATGGAAGATGGATCCAATCCAAACCAATCGAAATTTGGGGTGACAATTGGGCCTAATGCAGCATGTGAAATGTATGAAAGCTCGTCTTCTTTAGTTCAGGTAAAACATAGGTTTGACCATTGTTACAAATTATTTTGGTCATCTTAGTGATCCATTGACAACATGTGTTCATGTTCTCAAAAGAGACTTTCTTCATGAGGAAAGTGATTGACTTTCTCTTCTCAAAAACCCTATTAAGGAAGGTCGTCGCAGGCTGCACCATAAGAAGGGTGTGACGATGCCTGGTCATTTCCCTCTGCCCTAAATCTAGGTTGTGACGTCTCTACAAGATGCCCTAAAGCTAGGGTGTGACGATGTCAAAAGACCAAGAAAAAGTCGAGCTTCACGAAAATTCTAGAAGGGGATCTTCTAGAAGATGAGGTGGCATCTGTATGGTTGGGATCCTACTTGCTTCTCTGATTTGGTGGGATCATCCTAATCTCTTTAACCAACTGTCTTTCCCCTATATAAAGAGGGTTTTCTCTTGGAAAAGGCTAAGGTTAATGAAGGTTCAATAGGCTAAGATTGTATGGAGAGTTCTGCATTGGATCATTCTGGAGAGCGTCATTTCATTTCATCAAGTCATTGTGGATATCAATCATTCAATTTTGGACCAAGTGTGTGTGTTGGAGAAAAATGTCATCGAAAGGGGACCTTGCAACATCAAGTCTTTGGTTGTAATCTCCACTTTCATTATTATATGATACAGTGATATGTTTCTTTCCCATAAAACTCATCTCATTTTATTGTATGATTCCTTGATCACATGCATAGGTTCTCGTTGAGTATATTATTTCTTTCACTTTGGTTGGATTGTGTTCCCTTGCAGATCCAATATCACAGGAGCACTGGAGTGGAGCTAGGACGACGACAAGAAGAAGAGATATTTAAACGGTATGTTTCCCATCTCTTGTTAAATAATAAACTCAATGATTGGAGCTTAGGGAAAGTGTCATATCCTGTTTTGTTTTGTTCTAGATCTAGGTGGATCTAGGGAGATCTGTTTATGTCTGCATTTACTGATAAGTCCCATAAAAAAATTGGCGACCCTGCTGGGGATCGACCTCCTTTTGATTTTTTTCTTTCCATTTCCCTTTAACCTGCCTTCCTATCATAAATTTCATTCTTTGAGTCTATGCGTGATCCATCTAGAGTCCCTGGGTTTAGAAGTTCCTTTAGATATTTTGTCTTTCTTCCAAATTTTCCAAATTTACAGAGATCGTCGCATTGTACCTTATTGTCAGGCTACGACGACCCTAAAACGTCACTCTCTGCTTAACCAATCCAGTGAGATGACGTCACATTGTGCCCTGCTAGTAGACTGCGGCGACCCTTGCTCGTCGCACTGCATCCCATACCCAGACTGCGACGACTCCTGTAGGTTTTGATGGAGTGAGTCATTTTATCTTTTACTACCCATGTTTTCCTTAGTAGCCTGGGGTGAACTTCCTATGCCCACGATTGATTGATTTTTGAGTTTAAAGCTTGCTTGTGGTTGGTTTCAGTGATTGAAAGTCTTTCTTTGCATTTTGCAATTTTTTTACTTTTGCTCATTGTCACAAGGATATAACCTCAGATCCTGATCTGAGTGCTTGTTCGGAAAAGGGTCTTTGGTTTGTTTTGAGTTTTGGATTCATTTTGTTTGTCAGATTAGTTTTTTATTAAGAAACACTTTTTTCTTGCTTGTGTCAAAAGGTTTTCTTGTCTTTTTCATTTTTGTCTACATTGTGACTTTGATTGGGAATTGTGTTGAGAATGTCTTGATTTTCTTGGATTGCATTTTCCTTCCGTTATCACATCTCTGATTTTGTCTTGGAAAGGAAGAATTGAATTTGTTTATTATTTTTGGTAATCTCTCATAAGAAATTTTTTACATTTGAAATATTTGAAAAGAGAAGAAATTGGAAATTTTGTAGTTCATGATTGTTTGGAATTGTGTTCACTCAGAATTAAGAAATTGCAATTGATAGCTTATTGTACTTAAAAAAAAATGACCTTCTCCTTATTGTAACTAGAGTTCATTGAATTGAAAATTGCACAGTTATCTCTTTTTTTATTTTATTGGGTCAAGGTCACAACATCAACAGTTTCATTTCCATCTCCCTTTTTGAGTAAGCAACAACCTCTAAAACACAACGTAAATTTAAAATTTATTAGTAACTTTTATTTTCTAGGGATTTTTCCACCAACATTAGCTAGGATAGAGATTTGGAATAGGTTGTAAGATACACTCTCCAAATCATCAAAACATACAATAGTATCTTGTGATAGGGAGAGTTCAAATCCAATTTCTACATTTTGTCCTAGGAAGCCCTTCTCACACAAGGGTCAAACCTGAGATCACATTAAGACTAGCAGAGTTACTCACCCTTCTTTGTTGGTCTTAGTGTAGAGATTGTGCGTATTATTGGGGGTCACTTGAAGGTATACCCACAATTATGAGTGGAATCCTTTCGAGTTGATTTCGGGATAGATACCCTGCCTTTGCACGTGGATTAGATTTTCGACTGTTTCCCCATGCATCTCTGTTGTAGTTGGTAACCTTAGTATCCTATCTCTTTAGGGTATTTACATGAGGTGACTATGTGAGGGAAAGTATTCACGGTACCTAGAATCGACATTGGCCAACCTCACTCGGGCTCCTTGGAGGGTATACTCACGTTTATGTGTGGGATATTGCACCAGGGTGTAAATCCATTAAGAAGGTCGTCAACGTAACTTTTCCACCCGCTTATCCCAGACCCTTCTTGTCTTGATTTCGCGATATTGGATTTCATCACCAACTAGTGACTTTGAAATAAGAAGGTTTGTTTGCTCAGTTTGATTCCTAGATTTTATTAGTGAGTGTTGTTTGTTTCCTCTAGTCAGCCATAGATTTTCTTTGTTCTTTACTTGACTCAAGAAACATCGGCCTTTGTCGTTCACGTAGGATGCAAGGGCTACCCCTGGAAGATTTGGAAGGTTACCAACATTTTCCTCCTAACTCACTGGAAGGCTCTCCTGAGGGAGTAGTCAACAATGAAGTAGATTATGAAGTTGGAAGCACACACTCTTTGGGGGGATTTCGAATTGTTTCGAACTCCTTGGAAGCATTCTGGCTTCCTCCAAATCTGGCTTTGAGTATTCTACGAAATCCGCGTATACCCCATGTGAAATCATCCAGAGAAATTGTTATTGTTGATAATATTGAAGTACCTACAGGACCTAACACAGGATCTAGAGTAGAAGATACACATTTTCACAGTGAATCTTTTAGGACCCTGTCTCACACTATCAGAACTTCTAATCCTAGTTATGTTCCTTTGAAAGTACATGATTTGTACGGTAACCTACGAGTGATTCCTGACCAACCTATGGAATCATAAGTGCCTGAGACATTTGTTACCTATACGGTACCCTTAGACCATTTTATTGGTACTACCAGTAGTGTCACCACCATTTCAGACCAGTTGTTGGTCAGTTCTCACTTGATCCTTCCTCTCCAGATGGCCCATTCGATGGTCCCACGAGCTACCACATTTTCTACCAGGAATGTGGTTGTTACCCAAGCTCCAATTGGAACACCACTTCCATCTAGACCAAATCCATCCCTTCCCCCTAGGTATAGAGCTCTGAATACTTCCGTTGTTATCCCTACCCAGGTTCCATCCGGAGGTTCTGGACTTTTTTCTCCTCCTGGGTATAACGCTGCAAGTCAGTTTTTTCCTAAACATGCCCAGGTACTCTATGGAGGGCCTTATGTTCCTCCTCCACCTTTGTTGGGAAGGTCTCATCATCTTGGCCCTAGTGGTTCCAATCCTCTTGGAGGCACCAATCTTCCTATAACTTCTGGCTTCCAGGTTCCTGTTGGAGGTCAACCTCGAGCTGGGGGGAAATCTCAATTTGGGGGAAAACCTCAGATTGGGGCTCAACATCAACTTGGGGGGAAACCTCAAGTTGGATTCCATAATCCAGTTTATGGAAAAAATGCACCTGTGTTACAAACTCAAACTTGGAATCTTCCTTTCCAAGTAAATCTACAATCGTCTATGGGGGAACATCCTCAAGTTAATTCTTTTGTACCCCCTAACCTTGGTCAACCGTATCCAGGTTCTTTGAATCCCACTTGGGGTTAAAGCTTACAACCTCATGTTCCTTTCCAAGGGAACATCCCTAATCAACCCAACCCTATGGGCTACATGCCTCAAAATCCTCCACAACCGATTCTATTAAGACTGTCTAATTATATGCAGACTGCTTATGGTCCTACTGGTATACCTACGGGGCTTCCCCCTCAGAACTACCTATTTCCTCAAATGAAATGAAAGTTTCCTTTCCTGACCACTTTAGATTTACCTGATTTGTCTAGGATTTTGAATGATCCTATCTTACATTCTCTTTATTTGCCCGTCATACTGGACAAGTTACCATACAACATTCCTAAGTTTGACAATTGAGCAGGAGAAGAGCCAAATAACCATGTTATGAATTTTCATCTGTGGTGTTCATCCAACTCCTTGATGGATGACTCCGTCGGATTATGAATTTTCCAATGAACTCTCATGGGTTCGGTAGCAAAATGGTACATCAAATTACCACGAGGTTTCTTTAATGACTTTAACAACCTAGCTATGGCCTTGCTGACACATTACCAGTTACCGATTCGATATGAGATAGGAACTGAAATTTTGAGTTCTTTTAAACAATCCTCATCCACTCATATTTCCGATCACATCCATGAGTGGAGGAGGAGAAGACATTTGATCAAAGTTCCTCTTCTTGATCAAATATTGGCTGAGTGGTTTACCAAATAACTCATTGGACCTATCGCTCATGATATCTCCATAGGTGGTGTTGTCACTGAAGAGAAAGCGATTAGTCGTGCTCAGTATCTAGATCTCGTTTATTCACAAATGAGAACACTTTACGATTTGATCCCTGACGCTCCTCGTCCTTCCACAAACCCTACCCCAACACCTCCAACAACTTCTCATTTTGTTGATGGTGTGATCGGTACCTTTCATGTTGACGCTCAGTCCACGCATGTCAATCACACCTGTTAGCAATAATTCTAGTCATGGGTTCGAGAAGCATTCGGGTCCGCTAGTTGCACAAAGTGCTCGAGCGCAGCTCGGGAGAATTATTGTTTTTCCAAGAAGCAGATCAAGCGAGTGGGCGAAGATTTTCTATTGGCAACCGAGATCCGTCTACGAAGCAGATCAACGGTTATCGGGATCTCGGAGTTGCCAATTTACTCGACGTTTAGTAGTAGAGAAGTCTCTTCTGTTTGGAGGCTGAATATAGGTCGTTCGATCCAAGGGCGCGTGTCACAAGGGTTGGCCATCTCAGCGTTTCGCCCGTCGCGACCTCAACAGGCAAAGGGCAGCTCCGTTATTTCGCGAGACGCGAAGTGCCGAGAGCATCCGGTAACTCGGGCCCACAGAAGTACCGAGAGGATCAGAGTCGTTCTTCAGTAGGGACACGTGGCGAGAGATCCCGCAGAGTCGGGGATCGGGGAATTGAAAGTCCCGCACACATGGCAACAAGAATCGCGATATGCCGATACGCGATTTTCCGACAGGGCCGAGGACTATAGTGGAGTAAAGGTGGCATCGACATATCGTGAACTCGGAGGTCGCGTGCTCGTTGACATCGCAAACCGCGAAATCTCGAGGGAGAATATGATCGAGGGCATATGGTGGCGGTCACTTGGACCTGGGCCAGCTCAGAAGGCGCATCGGCAATCGAAGGATCGCGAGTCTTGAGGAGTTGTGTATTGATACGTCGAAAGCGTCGAAGCCCCATCAAAGGTTTGGCTCCGGTCATATAGTGGGAAGTTTTAGGGATCACAGAATAGCTAGGAGGGCTAACCCATAGGGGAGGAACTCATCGCACATTGGGATATCAGGGTTTCCGGAGGTAAAGAGTTCGTGCCTCCCAAACTCGTGAATCCCGAATCCCCGAAAATCCGAAGCCTCATCACATGCCTCCTTGCTGCCACGTCCTATCCCCTTGTCACGCCAACTCATAATTTCTTCCTAGTCCCTGTGTCTCCTCCACCTGGCTCATACACCCCAAAATTCATGAGTTCTACCACGTACATTTGCCCTATCACTTTCCCTCTGCCCATCCGTCCACATGGCCTCTCCTCATCCCCTATCTGTATCGAGCGTGTCCAACTACCCCTGCTTGGTCACCATCCGTCCATTTCTTTGTGACAAGTCTCCCATTCATCACGAAGGCCTCCATGTCCTGTTGATATAGAGTCGACCGGGTCTTTCCCGATCTCAGTGAAGCAGTTATTGTAGTTGTTAATGGTGGTTGAACATCATTTCCTCCATAAATGGAAAGCCCAGAAATGACTGTAAGCTTGTCAACTCATTCACAGGTCCTGTGGAACACGATTGCGTCTAACCGAAGTCCACAAACATCCAGAGACTGCAGGTGCAGTGAACACGCAGGTGTAATGCCATCAATGCGATGTCTCGATTTAGCTTCCAGTGTTTTTGTTCCAAGTATATGTAGGCATTTCTGCCATTTTGGAAAAGGGGGGATGGTTGAGCTGAGCTCCCTGGTTGTAAAGTTTTAATGAAGCATTGTTGTTCTGGATATATATGAACTTTGGAGACTTCTTGCCTTATGAATGCCAGTTTCTCTCGTGTCTTTGTTTACACTGTGTTAGAGCAGCTCGGAATTGGAGGATCCAGTCGAGCTGTAGCTATTATAGGATGATGTTGTAATGGATCACTGTAATAGTTACAGAGCCTTTAATCAGTCCCTGTGATTTCCTTAACACTGAATGACTTGGAATTGGAGGATCCAGTCAAGTCCCCTTTTAGTTTCTTGAAGCCCTGAACCAGGAGGATCCTATTTCCAGAGTTTTTCCTCTACAAACCGCTGCAAGCCTGATGCCCAGAGTTGTTTGTTCACTTTCTTCTAAGTCTTCTACCTGTTCATCTTTAAATCAACCCAATGGCTGAAGTTAGGATTCCGGACCTCCTCTGTTCTTACGTACCAGACTCAGTCTCTGAGTTAGAGTGATACCTCCTAGAGCCATTATCTCCATTTGATCACCTTTTATAAACAAATCGTGACATAAACGGATGGGCATTGGGCTCTGCTCCTGCAAGAAATCCAGGAGTGACTTTTGACGCTAACAACACCAATCCTAAATCTAATCATTCTAATGCACAAAATACTCCTACTCCTTCTCCTTCCACCGGTAATACCACCGAAGTTAATTCTATTCAATCTGCACCTACCAGAAAGAATCAAAATAAAAAGAAAGGGAAGGGAAAGAACAAGGAGGACAAGAATAATAGTCCACAATATGATAAATCCAAAATTCAAACCGTTTCTGAGAAAGATAAATGTAAAACTTGTTACCCCTGCCTTATTTGTGGTGACGATCATTACACGAAAGATTGTCCAAGACGCACCGAAGTTACTAATTTCCTCCAAGGGATCGGAAAACCACCTACACCTGTCATTTTTTCACAACCTTTCCATTCTCAGTAGCAAGCCCAACTAGTCATTCATGACCAAGCTTCTCCTTCTACCTCATCTTATGTCCTTACATATTGGTTATTCTAAAAAGAACGAAGTTGCAATCACAACTCGAGCCAAGAATTACTCTCCGTCAAAGGAGAAAGTTGATGATAAACCACCTTCGTTGGTTCAACCTTCTCCCCCAACTTCACCTCCCAACGATCCTCTTCATCTCTAATGACTGGGTCCTGATACATTTCTTTGCCCACCTCCCAAGGGCGTTGTTTGAAATTCTGCATTCAATCCTCACACACGTGTTGCCCAAAACTACAATATTGTAGAAGATCTTGCGCAAGCACCCTCCACGATGTCATCTCTCAAAGTCTTCCAAAGTTTTCCTGCTCAAAGGAAGGCACTGTTAAAGGCCATTGGTGGAATTGACCCCGCGTATACTAATTTAATAATCTTTGACTTGGAAGATCACGTTCCAAGGCTTCCTCCTCAGTTAGCATTTCAGATCCAAGTTATCATTGAAAACAATAATATCTGTAGAATTGTTATTGATGAAGGAGCCTCGACTTGCGTCATGTTCGTCACTTGTTGGAAATCCGTTGGCTCTCCTACCCTCACCGAATCACACAATACACTCAAGGCCTTCAATGGTATAGGATTTAATCCCTACGGTGTTCTTATGTTGTTGTCTATTATGTTGGAAGGTAAATCGGTCAATGTTGAGGTTGAGGTCTTCGATGCACCTCTTGATTACAACCTTTTACTTGGTCGTAGCTATATTGATTCCATACGTGCAGTCATGTCTACTCTTTTCCATGTGGTATGTTTCCCACTCCATGGCCTTCTTTAATTCTGATTATCGTACTAGAAACATTCCCTTTATCTCGAAGACACCCCCTGGTTACGAGAATGTCGGAAAGGGTATTTTGAAAGATTCAACTTTGATGGGTACATTTCCAATCCCACCACCCGATATTCCCTCTCCTTGTGTTGCCTCTATTAACATGATATCCACCATTGTTCATGAAACCCCTACATCATATGACCCATGGGTAGTACCTATCCCTGGTGATTACCCTCGTTCTGATGAAAAGATGCATTTAAGTCTAGTTGAATCTGCTTACCAAGCCATTCAATCGGAAGCCCCCTCCTCCCTTTCTCTCTATGATTCATCTCCTGATCTGTTTCACATGATTTTTCTTATGGACGAGATGATCATGTCAGTCATGTCTATGGAGGACATCCCCTGGGACAATGGGCATCATCACTCCATTCTCTTCCTAAAACGTGATACCATAAAGAGTTATCAACGGATTTCGAGTTCGTCGACCGTTGTTGTTGTTTCTTCTGTTCCTGAGTCAACACACAATGTTTTGTATGAAGGGAAATTGAGAAAAATTTCACCTACCATCCCTCTCGACATTTCCACTAAACCTGGAGTCATGGAGAATGTTCATATCGGGGCCTCATGTTCTACTGGTGAGGTCCACATGTATAAATCCCTTTTCCACAAATTTCGCGACGTTTTCACTTGGAGTTACGAACAGATGCCAGGGATTCATCCTGATATTGTTGTACACAAGATTAAGACATACCTAGACGCTAAACCCGTTCGACAACGAATTCGCCCAGTACATCCACAAAAAGCTACTGCTATCAAGATTGCAGTTGAAAAACTTCTTAAAGCTGGATTTGTCTATCCCGTGGCTTTGACTGATTGGGTATCCAATCTAGTTTCGGTGAATAAGAAACTAGGTACCATCCATGTTTGTGTAGATTACAGGGACATCAATAAGGCTTGTCCTAAGGACAATTACCCGACCCCTTTCATTGACCAGATTGTCGACAACTACGCCGACATCAAAATCTTCTCTTTAATGGATGGTTTCTCCGGCTATATTCAAATTAATATTCTACCCGCGGACCAACACAAGACTGCTTTTATTTTCCCTTGGGAAATCTTTGCCTACTAGAAATTACCCTTTGGTCTCAAGAATGTTGGCGTGATCACCTGGCACATTTAAGGGCCATTTTCGTACGTTGTCGTTATTACCGTATTCGCTTGAACCCGCACAAATGCGTTTTTTGTGTGGAGTCTGACCGACTGCTTGGTTTTATTGTGTCGATAAAAGGGATTTGAGTAGACCTCTTGAAGGTTGTGGCTATCCTTAATCTACCTCCTCCTTCCACTTTACACCAACTCCAAAGTTTGCAAGGGAAGGCAAACATTTTACATCGTTTCATGCCTAATTATGTTGAACTAATGAAAGGATTCACTTGGCTACTCAAGAAATATTATGAGTTCATATGGGACGACACTGCAAACAAAGCCTTTGAAACTTTTAAACTTGCCTTAACCCATACGCCATTACTGTTTCCCCTGGACTATAGCTTAGATTACTTCCTCTACTTAGTTTCTTCGAACTCTACCATTGTCATGGTCTTAGTCCAGGAGGATGACTCGCATGATGAACATGTGATATACTATTTGAGTCAAAGTCTCATGACTACTGAGACCAAATACCTACATGTGGAGAAATTGGCCTTGCCAGTTGTTCAAGTTGTCCAACATTTTTGTCATTATATCTTATTATGCGGAACCACTGTTATTTTTTATTGAAACCCTATGCAACACATCCTTACCCAACAATTTCTAAGGGGTAAGTACTCCAAATGGATAGTGATTCTCCAAGAGTTTGACTTGGAATTCGAACGTGCTAAGTCAAAGAAATCTTTGGTTTTTGTCGAACTAATATGTGACCTTCCCTCCACTGAGACAAAAAATGTGGCAGAGAATTCCTTACCTAATGAATCCCTTTTTATGATCAGTTCTGATGACATATGGTATGGAGATATTATTATCTATATCCAGACTCAAACTTTCTGGCCCGATCTATCTAGTATGGATCATCGTCGTATACAGTATCAAGCCCGCCAATACATCATTCTTAGTGATACCCTTTATCGTCGTGGTATTGACTCCATTTTTAGACGATGTATTACTTACGATGAAGTTGGGAAAGATTTGAAGGATTGTCACTCTAAATCATGTGGCGTTCATATGTATGGGTATGCCACTTCCCAAAAGATCTTATGAGCGGGTTATTTTTGGCCTTCTTTGTTCAAGGACTACATCATTGTTGTTCAAAAATTCCATGCTTTCCAAACTTATAATAACAAGATAAGATCTCATCCTGCTCCCTTACATCCTGTAGTTTTCGTTGGTCCATTTTCCAAATGGGGCATTGACTTCATGACATGTAACCCTCACTCGGTCGGGGGGGCATGGATACATCATTGTAGCTATGGATTATTTCACTAAATGGGCCGATGTGATGCTTACATTTGATAACACCGAGAAAAATACAACATTGTTCATATTCAATCACATCATTACTCAGTTTGGTGTCCCTCAAGCTATCATTACTGATCATAGTAGTCATTTTTAGAATTTTATGATGTCTGAAATTACTAAAAAGTTGGGTCTTCGTCATGAAAATTCAACCCCCTATTATCCACAGGCCAATGGCCAAGTTAAAGCAATCAACACATTTCTCATTACTATGCTTCGACGGATGATAGGGATTCATAAGACAAATTGGCACATGATGCTATTCTCAACATTCTGGGCCTATCGGACATTCGTTAAGTATGCCATGGGATTTACACCTTTCCAGCTAGTTTATGGTATCGAGGCTATCTTGTCGATTGAATGTGAAATATCATCTTTGAAACTGGCCATTGAACTTCTCCCCAAGACCTCTGTCGAAGAAGACTGTCTTTTGTATTTAATGCAACTAGACGAAACCCATAGCGATTCTGCCTTAGTTATTGATACCCAGAAAAAATGTGTTAAAGCCCAATTGACAAGCATGTCAAGCCACGTGTTTTTTTGAAGGTGATCTAGTTCTTCTTTACAAACAGGATCATGATTTTCTAAGGGGTGGTAAATTCAAGGCCATGTGGCGAGGTCCTTACATTGTCAAATGTGTGTTGGAGAAGGGAGCTTATGAGCTAGTCGATTATGATGGAATCCCTTTGAGTGAACCTAGAAATAGGCTTTACTTAAAGAAGTATTATTCCTAAGTCATTTTTTCATGAGTGCTTATACTTTTAGTGTATCATACTCTTGTGTGATTTTTCATTGTTTGGTTTCGACCTTCAGCTGTTTACCTTGCATGGGGCTTGGTTTCCAGATGTCAGTGTCTTCGCTACCCTATATTGGCTTCCCTGATGGCGCTAGTCTTCACTACCCTACTTAGAATCTTCTGCTTAGGAAATCTTCGCACCTATAGATGAGTTGATTAGCCTACATGGTGTTTGCCTTGGCCATGCAACTAATAATATCGTAGAATACCGTGCAGTCATCAAATTATTGACCAACGTTGTGTCATTTGGAATCTGTCATCTTATTGTACGACTCAATTCGTAGTTAGTAGTCCTACAGTTGAGTAATGTCTACTCCATTCAAAGTCCTGCGTTATTAAGGGTATATTTATGAATTCTCCTCTTGGAATGTCATTTTGATTACAATGAATATCAACACATTCCTAGATGTCTAAATACATTAACAAACGCTTTATCTAATTATGTGTTAGACAAAAATTTGAGAAATTTATAAAATCCAATCACACTTTGTATATACAACAAGTAAGTCAGTAGAAGCCTCATATATATATAAGGATAAAAGTTTTACAAAAGGTGTTTTTGTCTGAAGTCCAAAATATCAAAAATCTTAAGCACATGGCTTCATATACAAATATAGCATCAAGGATGTTGCTCGCTATAACATGCGACTTCCTGTGCTAATTTATGGAGAAATCGACCAATGGAAGCAGATACGTCCACTGTATAGTGTTGATAATGCCTTGGGATATCATTGATGGAGGCATCTAGGATGTTCATCGTGAGCCCCTCTATATTCTACTCTAGAATCTCGTAGTCAACAGCAGCTACTCCTATTATGTAAGCTCTCTCCCCTTGCCTCTAGATGGGGGATGAACCTGGAGGTCGGTAAGGTCCCACGTCTGCATCATCAAAAGAGCATTTGATTAGTCATTGGATAAATAACACTTAAAAACATTTTATATTTAAAGATCAAAAAAACATTATAAAAACAAAATGTCTTCTTCCCTATGTCACCCCATTGGGAACCCTCAGAAAGAACCAAGTCTGGATCACCTCGGAAATCTAAACCGGCATAAGCATAGTCATCTACCATAAGCATATGGGTCCTCAACCAATCAAAGAAAACATCGTTATACTTAACAATAGGACCAGTTACATGTCATGCCATGAGGTCGACCCACCTCTTCATTCTTGGATCATGTGGGGAAGGTATACCCCACTCTACCTGTAAGCATAAAGATGGGACCCTCTCCAAGAAGAAGGACACCAAAGTCAAGCCGTATCCAAACTATTTTAGCTCACCACTCTTGCACTTGGTCAACTAGTTTTTTCATGCTTCTTAGAACCCCGTCACACCAGTTGAAAACTCGAGGCTCCATACATTCCAGCGCATATTGGAAATAGCTCTGAAGATCCATATGGGGATATGCACTAAATTCCATGCACGTGATGGTGTAGAGGATAGTCCGTAGAGGTAAGCCATGGACATCCCTGATAACAACCTTTCCGCTATGCTTCTGAGTATGGGGTACGCAATGTTCACTGATATAGTGACTCATAGGCTCATCACCTCCCCTGCAACCTCTCAGCGTAACTCGGGCCCCTCAATGAGAAATCCAGTCAAGAAGTGGATATCCTCGATATCTATCGTAAGAATATGATCCCCCACAAAAAACGCCTGTTGGTTTACATCCCACATGTGAACTAGGTATTCGAGTAACTTCAATTGGGCCCTCATGCCCTGGATCTTCAAAACTTTTAATAGTTTTCATTGCCGAAGGTCATTTACCGTTCCCGGGTCATTCCTGAAAAATAGTCTTCCACCTCATGCTCACTCTCTTGAAATTCCAAAATTCTTACCATAGAAAACCTGCAATGGAACATAAAAGTGGGATTAGCATCTTCATCTTCTCCCTGGAAACTTTTTATTGGCATATACATCTCAAAACACTTTTTGAATTGTGCATGTCGCAGGCTAGGACATTCGTACAGTGCGAAGTTGTTGCAGGCTAGCCTAAAGGCCGCCTACGATGACCTTGGGTCATCACATGGCACGATATAGGGCACCTGCGATGACCTCCACGCACGGGTACCCTTGAAAACTCAACCCAAAAAGTCATTTTTAACCAATGAAAAGAAAAAATTGATCCATGAAAAGTTGAAGGAAATGAAAATTACATGTTCTGTGGAGACCGTTCGTCGAATGATCAACTGTGCCTTCCACAATCTGCAGTGGATATTTGAGGTAAATAGGGGGTTTTAGAACAAATTTTGGGTGGATTAACAATGGAATAGTGAAATGAAGTTTTTACCCATTTTTATTAACTTTTTCACTTTTGAGTTTTATTTTATATTATCTTATGTATTCCTCTTAAACCCTAAAGTTCTAATGACATTGCAAGTGTTTGGGTTTTTGCATATGAAAAACCCAGGAGTGAGATATTGAACAAGAATATGTCTTTTTGGTTTTCTTTTATACATTTGTCGCATGTATAGATATTCTTAGGGTTTTTCAGGAAAAACTTCGAGCTTAGTTTTTGTTCTTTCTCGTGCTCATAAATCAATGAGAATGTAACCGAGTATACTTTTGTCGTTTTTTCGTACTCGTAATGGTAACACGAAAAACGAAACCTATGGAGTATCCTTTAAGCTCTTTTCATGCTTCGTAAAAATGAAAAGATCATCGAGAGACCTTGTTATTTTCACGCTCATAAAAGTATTTGAAGAAAACATATGATGAGTGGTAGGTTATCACTTTTTCGGTTTCATCATATTAACTTACGAAAAAGGAACTTTTGGAGTCCTCTTTAAGTGTTTTTTAGACTCTCTAAACATGAAAAACCCTCGAGTTTTCTCTCTTTGGACTCATTAAACAAGCATTGAAAGACCCATATGGGACCAAACCACTCCTTCTTAGGGTTCGTTAAATATACTCTGAGGGACTCATTCGAAGTATGATCTTACATCAACAAGCATATGTTATCCTCCTCAAGCTTGCGTAAAAATAAAGAGGTACTCGCCAAAAATGGTGGGGGGGAATTTGGGAAAGAAATGTGTCTTTGTGTTTGTTTTAGTGGCAGTAATAGTCACTCTTGAACATGACACCCCCCTTTCGTCATTGAACTTGGGTTGGGAAATCCATTTGTCTCTCGTTTGACCATACATTGTTGATACTAACAGGGGGGTGAATCAGTATCAAGTACAATTTAAAACCTTTTTCAACTTATACTTAAACCATTCAACTATATCCAATGAGCAATGAACAATAGTATAAGAGTTACACCAATACACCACAATACACCATGCACAATATCTGAGAAATAATCAATAGTTATTGTTCAAGGGAAGTAATGACTTCCAAAGGTAGCTACAGCTTCCAAATGTAAAGGGAGGGATAAACCTCCAAGAGGAAGATACAATTCTCCAATATAAATATAGGATTTAACTCTCCATCCTTTCCCCTTCCTTCCACCCAATAATATATGAGAGATAATAAAACTTTACATTAAATCATCACCATCAACCAACCATCACATAGAACCTGATAATGCTTCCAGAGACTTCTTCAATTTATGTAATTCTTCAATTATTGGAATACCCTTATCCTATAGATAATATTACTCAATGTATTCTCTAAAAATTATCCAAGTTTCACTCCTTGAATCCTCCCCAAAAATAAGTTATAGAGAGAATGGTAGACTTTGTTCAATTCTGGTTTATTCAAGAGATCAAAATTGTACAAAATTCCTCGCGCTCAATATTTAACACCAGATTCTAAAACTCACACAAAAGAAAATAAATTTTGTAATATATCCAATGAAATTTGTCCCACTTCATTTGGATTCTCTATGAAGAAGTTATGATTGTTTTACCCAGAACACCTGTTTATTGACTAGCTTCAGGACTGGTCAAAAACCCTATATTCCACAGAGTGTATCTCCATAATTATAGAGAATCAAGATCTGAAACTTTTACCACAGGTACCTTGATATGTCTTCTCAATACCATAGCAATTTCACCATCTGAATCATTCTAGAAAGAACTTTATAGCGAAAATGGTAAGATGACCTGAAAATAACATACCTTAGAAAACATCACCAAAAGACTTTATCCTCCCTTGAAATCCAGCCTTCTTTACTTCTGGTTTCCTCTAAAATTTGACTTGTGTATCAAAAGAATGTATAATGATATTTATTTATACCATTTATGTCACTTCCTTTTAACATTAGGGCCGACCTGACACTTTCTTATTTTGTAATTTTGTTTCTTAATTATCTTCAGGGCCTACATGTACTTCCTTCTTCAATTCACTTTGTCATCTTCAAAAATTCATTTCTCCTCAACCATGAGGATCCACGTGATGTGTCACATACCACCGGAAACAACATGATGTATACTATCCATCCATGGGTGTTGTTTCTTCATGTTCATTGTCCTTCATGTCCAAATACCTTCATCAATCGGCCCAAAACCCATGACTAGGGTTGACATCAATGACAACAACCAATCTTCCAACAATCTTCCCCTTTGTCATTGATGGCAACACTCATGCTCCCCCTATCATCATGATCCCAATTTATATCCCCCTTTGACATCAATGGAAAAGGGTATGGCTTCTCCCCCTGAGTTTAATGGCAAAAGGTAATTCTCTTCTTTGGGGATGCTCCCCCTGAACATGTGGCACTCAATAATACTTCATCCTTGTTTTTTGTCTTTGGGACTTTTTCTTCCTTGGAATCTTTTTCTGTGGCTTCTATCTTCTCTCTCTTCTTCATGTCTAGGATGTATATGTTGTTCGGTCTTCTTGTTGCGGTTGCAACCAATCTTCCTGAGTTATTTTCTTTGATTTTACATTTCCGGGAGTCAAACGTAAGAGTGTATCCTTAATCACATATTTTGCTGACACTGAGGAGATTATGCTTCAAATATTCAACCAATAGGACTTTTCCTTCTTTTACATTTTCACTTCCAATATTTACAATTCCTTTTCCAAGTATTTTAGTAGATGAGTCATCTCCAAATGTAACATTTCCACCCTTTTTCTTCAAGTTGACAAATTTCCTCTAATCTATTGTCATATGAGATTAGCACCCACTGTCTATGAACCATTCATCTTCTTCTTTGCATTATTTAGCGACCAATGTTATTTGACAATTTTCATTTTGTGGAATTTCTTTCCTTTTCCATGTAGTTGGTATATAGACATTTGGAATATGATTATCTTCCTTCATCTCTCTGCAATCTCGTGCTTTATGACCAGGATTATTGCACTTGTAACATACAATATTTTGATCTGTTAATGGGTAAAATGGATTATAATTTATGTTGATAGGTCTATGAACATTTCCATATCTACTAGTTTCACCATTCATGTAGCTTGCATAGTTATTCCTTTCATTGATTCTACAATTGATTGCCTTGTGTCCAAAATTTCCACAAGTATAACAATGTCCAAGAAAGAAATTTTGATACCTGGGAGTAAGTGATCTTCTTTGTGGTGTGGTGCATCTAGGTTCACGATCTATTCTTTTGTTGTTTCCTTCATAATTATTTCTTTCATACCTGATGGGAGAGGATCTTCTTGATGTCTCATTCCTTCTTAATTCTAGTCTTCTATCTTGTTGTTCAACTTGTTCTGGAGTGTTGGTTTCATCATTTTCATCTTCCTTCTCTTGGTTTGTTGTCTTCAAACTGTCATTGTATCCTATTCCTGTCTTGTCATTTGGAGATCTTTGATTGCTAAGGATCTCATCTAATTTTTCAGTGCTTTTTTCGAACTTCTTCAATTTTTATGTTGTCAATAGTATCTCCCCTTTTGTGTGATCCAATTCTGCTTTCAATTTCTCATAATCTTCTAATTGTTCCTTCAAGCTATTAATGGTCTTTTCAAGCTTGTAATTCTCTTCTTCACAACTACTCAATTCACCTTTTAGTA
>ML781723.1:572670-587794 GCA_009831015.1 Picea engelmannii
ATCCTCTGATAGCATTAACAACTTCATCAAATCTAAGAAGATAGGTTGCAATATCTTCCTTTTCATTCATCTTCAAATTTTCAAATTCTTCTCTATGTCATTGAAGCTTGACCTGCTTAACTTTTGGATCACCTTCGTAGATACTCTTGAGTTTGTCCCATACCTCTTTAGAAATGTTGTAGCCCATCACTTTGCTAGCAATGGTTAGTGACAATGCTACTAGAATAACATGTCTAGATTTTGAATTACAACTCATAAGCTTCTTCTCATTTGGATCGGTTGGAGCATTATTTTGGATTACATAGCCATTTACAACTGAGTACCAAATGTCTACTCCCAAAGCCATTAGGTAAGTTTTCACGCTATCACTCCAGTATGCATGATTTCTTCCATCAATTTTTTGAATCCCATTTGAAATGTGATCATGGTCATCCATCTCTGCTCAGGATTTTCCTTCCAGTGGTTAAACTGTTCTGAAGGCAACCTACTCTGATACCAATTGTTGATACTGAGAGGGGGTTGAATCAGTATCAAGTACAATTTAAAACCTTTTTCAACTTATACTTAAACCATTCAACTATATCCAATGAGAAATGAACAATAGTATAAGAGTTACACCAATACACCACAATACACCATGCACAATATATGAGAAATAATCAATAGTTATTGTTCAAGGGAAGTAATGACTTCCAAAGGTAGCTACAACTTCCCAATGTAAAGGGAGGGATAAACCTCCAAGAGGAAGATACAATACTCCAATATCAATAGAGGATTTAACTCTCCATCCTTGCCCCTTCCTTTCACCCAAGAATATATGAGAGATAATAAAACTTCACATTAAATCATCACCATCAACCAACCATCACACAGAACCTGATAATTCTTCCTGAGACTTCTTAAATTTATGCAAATATTCAGTTCTTGGAATACTTTGATCCTGTATATAATATTACTCAATGTATTCTCTGAAAATTATCCAAGTTTCACTCCTTGAATCCTCCCCAAAAATAAGTTATAGAGAGAATGGTAGACTTTGTTCAATTCTAGTTTATTTAGGAGATCGAACTTGTACAGAATTCCCCGCACTCAATATTTAACATAAAATTATGAAACTCTCAAAAAAGAAACTACAGTCCATACTCTATCCAATGAAATTTTTACCACTTCATTTGGATTCTCTATGAAGAATTTATGATTGTTTTACCCGGAACACTTGTTTATTGACTAGCTTCAGGACTGGTCAAAAACCCTATCTTCCACAGAGTGTATCTCCATAATTATAGTGAATCAAGAGTTGAAATGTTTACCACAAGTACCTTGATATGTCTTCTCAATACCATAGCAATTTAACCATCTTAATCATTCTATAACGAAAGTTATAGCGAAAATGGTAAGATGACCTGAAAATAACATACCTTAGAACACATCACCAAAAGACTTCATCCTCCCTTGAAATCCGGCCTTCTTTACTTCTGATTTCCTATGAAATTCAAATTGTGTATCAAATGAATGTATAATGATATTTATTTATACGATTTATGTCACTTCCTTTTAACATTAGGGCCGACCTGACACTTTCTTATTTTGTAATTATGTTTCTTAATTATCTCCAGGGCCTACATGTACTTCCTTCTTCAATTCACTTTGTCATCTTCAAAAATTCATTTCTCCTCAACCATGAGGATTCACATGACGTGCCACATACCAATGGAAACAACATGATTTATACTATCCATCCATGGGTGTTGTATCTGCATGTTCATTGTCCTTCATGTCCAAATACCTTCATCAATCTTGCGGTCCAAAACCCATGACTAAGGTTGACATCAATGAAAACAACCAATCTTCCAACATCCGCATGTCTGTATGTTGGGTCCTCCTTGATTCAATGCTGCCAATACCATTCTCATATCATTCATATGTTCAAGAGAAGCCTAGCCTTAATAAGCCTTCTATTGAGTCAGCCATCTGCAGTTGTAAATCTTCTACCATGCCAACCTTCCCTATGTCATTTCCAAATCATTTCATGCTCTAATCTGCCTCAAATATGTTACTCATTTCATGTCATTTATGGGGGGTATATAAAGGCCCCTCCTGTGAAGAGTCTTTTCCTGTCAACTTCAACTCATTATCCAGGAACAAGACTTAGAAATTATTCGGTACCTTAGAGCATGCATGCCTCAATGGCAAGTTTCTTCGCTTTCAACAGTGGGTTCACATCATTGACCCCTGATTGGGAGATTCCATCGAGTGTTCGACTTCAACTCATTTATTTGCATTTCTTGGATTGTACTAGAGTACCTTTGGAGTCATTGACATCAATGGTGATTTCCCTCGCACTTGTTAATGGTTTTCATTAATGATCGGTAATCAAGTGGTTTCTACCATGTCTGACTTTAGCACATGTAATTGCATGGTTAAATTCATACTTAAGGACAATGGAAATGAAGACCTTGGATCATACCATTCTAGTCTAGGTTGCGACGGAGTATTCATGATTTGTATTGACACATAGATCCACTTTGTATGTTTCATGGTTATGTCCAAATTTGATTCATTTTAGCGCATATATCCACAGTGTATTCTGGGTGGCTATGCCAATTTTACATTGACATGGATCCACAGTGTATATTTGGTGGCCATGACTCATTTGACATTTTTTAATCTGAGTATGGGAATTCCTACCTCGGACAATGGTATATTATTATGTTGATGCTTGATTGTTTTCAGGTTCCCGACTGATGTGCTCTTTGTTTTCGATACACACATTATACAAAGTATTTTGATTGTCACGAGTTCCAGCCTCATACTTTGGGGGAAATTCCATTACACATTATGTTGGCCATCTTATTGATCCATTGACAACATGTGTGCATGTTCCCAAAAAAGCATTTCTTCATGAGGAAAGTGACTGACTTTCTCTTCTCAAAAACCATGTTAAGGAAGGTCGTCGCAGGTTGCACCATAAGAAGGGTGCGACGATGCCTAGTCGTCGCCCTCTACCCTAAAGCTAGGTTGTGATGTCTCCACAAGCTTCCCTAAAGCTACAATGCAACGATGTAAAAATACCAAGAAAAAGTTGAGCTTCACAAAATTTATATAAGGGGATCTTCTAGATGATGAGGTGGCATCTGTATGGTTGGGATCCTACTCGCTTCTCTTATTTGGTGGGATCATACTAATATCTTTAACCATCTCTCTTTCCCCTATAGAAAGAGGGAATTATCATGGAAAAGGATAAGGTTAATGAAGGTTGAATATGCTAATATTGTATGGAGAGTTATGCATTGGATCATTCTTGAGAGCCTCATTTCAGTTCATCGAGTCATTGTGGATCTCCTTCATTCACGTTTGGAGCAAGTGTGTGTGTGTTGGAGAAAAGGGTCATCGAAAGGGGACCTTGTGACATCAAGGATTTGGTTGTAATCTCCACTTTCATTATTATATGATACAATGATATGTTTCTTTCCCATAAAACTCATCTCGTTTTATTGTATGATTCCTTGATCACATGCATAGGTTCTCATTGAGTATATTATTGCTTTCACTTTGGTTGGCTTGTGTTCCCTTGCAGATCCAATATCACAGGAGCACTGGAGTGGAGCTAGGACGATGACAAGAGGAAGCGATATTTAAAAGGTATGTTTCCCATCACTTGTTAGATAATAAACTCAATGATTAGAGCTTAGTGAAAGCATCGTATCATGTTCTGTTTTGTTCTAGATCTAGGTGGATCTAGGGAGATCCGTTTATGTCTGCATTTACCAATAAGTCCCATAACAACAATAGGCTGCTACATGAATTCATTACAGGTCAATTCCTTCCCTTGGACATATCCATGCACAACAAGCAATCTCCAATGCATGAAACACAGAAAACTATTGTGTCATTGATTGGGGCGGATATCATAAATGGTCCTAGTCTAATTGCATTGTATTATAGCTTTGGAAATAATAATCATTCTGACGCCTTTTGGAAAAGAGACATAAATTATTATCTTTCAAAGAACAGCGGGCCTTTATCATTATGAGAATCAACACACCTGAATATACCCAGAGTAGTTTTTGAATCAAGTATGTCCAAGTTTACAGACAATGTTGAGAATAAGATACATGTTGAGGCACACCAGATGCATCAAATGTCTGAAGAACAATTAAGAGTATGTTTGATTTCAAAGGTGGTATCCAAGTTTTCAAATCATGTGAAGCAAAACTAGGCATTTATTACCAAGAATCAAAGTCAAGGATTTGCATATAACCAGTTATGGTGGTCAGTAGTAAATTTTGTTGGAAAACATAGATAATGTACTCTGTAAAATGAGCAAAGTGAAAATCTTAAAAGCAGAATTGTGAATTTTCAGGGATGGAAACTAATTTAGTAGTTTCCAAAGCTTCTCCAAGGCATATTTGTCATCCTTTACATGTTTCATAATTAGCACACAAAGAGAATCGAAGGAAAAGATCAATTCAAGTTTGGTCAAAAGCAACTGGAACCACTTCAAAGTTGGCAGATCTTGTGCCTGATTTTGAGCTATGAACAGGGTACATTTTCCATATTTGTCCCAGGATATCAGGCAGACAAATAAAAAACAGAAAATCAAGCCCAAATTCCTAGCAAATTTTGAGGGCATTCAAATCAGCATTCCAAAAACTTTGTAGCAAATTCCAAATTTAGTTTATTTTGAGATTATTAACTATTTTTATTTTCTAACAAATCATTAGATAGTGAGGATTGGTATTTTTATTATTTAAGTTATCATTTGTAAGGAAGAGAGGGGATTTTCAGTCCGAGGGAATAAGAGTGAGTTGCAGAGAGGTTTGATCTCTGTAATTGGAATTTCATGTACTATTTTGAAAAAAAAAAAAATCCACCAGAATTCTATGTAAGGATTTCAGCTAATAATAAAGTGTATGGTCAATTTGTTCTCTTATTTCTGTGTCAATCGTTTTCTTTTTCTTCTACTGGAATATGCTATATTACTATAGGATATATGTATGCATTTCCTATGTTGAGAGGGTTGTAGTGCAAGGTATGTTGTATTCTTTTCCACATACTTATTTGAGTCTTTAATTCATATTTAGAAAGGGTTTCTAAATACTGAGTTATTCCTCCACTGTTAGATATATTAAAGATCGGGGTGTTCTTTGATTGTATTATAGTTTGGTTTCCTCACATTGCCTCATTTCACTTCTTTACAACATTATCATTGATCTAATCTCTATTAGCCTGATCTACTGCACATAGAAAGTTTCCACAAAGAGCCTAATACTGAACCTTTTTGAAGCCAATTGTTGATCCTACCACTCTCAAAGTTTTCCCAAACCTTTTCCTAAAACCAATTAAATCAAGATGTGCTAGGCTTGACGCAATGACAGTCTTGAGTTGAATTCTAGCGCTAACAGCCACTAAAAATGTTTTTGTAGAATGGCCACAGTTTTCTCCATGCCAAAATGTTATGTCATCTTAATATAGTGAGCCTCCCAAATCAGCTTTGCATGCTCACTTGTAGGAACACAGAGGTGGACCAGATGGCATAATATTACGTCCTGAATGTGAAGAATGGTGACATTCATGCATGTACCCAAGAGCTAATAGGTGGTGACGAAGTCAGGAATGGAGCACGGTGGTGAGTGCAACCATGGGAGGTCAACTTAGGCAGTCAACGACACGATTTTTTATCCCTATCTTATACTTGATGTTGATATGAAACTATTGCAGGTATGTGGACCACTTCTAATGGCGGTCGTTCTGCAACTTCCCTTATTTTTGTATGAACTACGGAGGCTTGTGATCAGTGTGGATGATTATCTCCTTTCCCATAATGTAATTTTTCCATTGATGGAAGGCTTGTACAATGGAATACATTTCCTTGTCATAGGTGAGGTATTTTCAGATAGTATATGAGAGTGTCTCACTATGGTATGCTATCGGATGACTATGTTGTAGGGATGATTTTAAGGATGGAAACTTATATTAAAATGTAGAAACTTGGGCTAATATTACTAGTCCTTAATATGAAAAATGTAAAATGTTTGGCGATAGTTTTGTAAAAATATTCAAATTTCTAAGAATTTTATACAGTTTCTATAAAATTTTAGAGATTTTTAAGGTTAAATAATTTTATTCTATGGAATTTGGGGAATCATTTTTAGAAAAAATGGAAATTGGGGAATATTGTTTTGGGAAAAAACATGGAAAATTGGGCTAGTGGAGAAATTTAGCCCCTAAAATCATCTATGACGTGTTGAGTGAGAACTGCACCTATAGCATAGTCAGATGCATCAGTCTCAATTTCAAATGACCGTTGCAGATAGGGTAAGGAGAGTATTGGAGTTGAGCATAAGCAATGCTTCAGATCATCAAATGCTCATTGTTGTTCCTTACCCCATGTGAACTTTTCCTTTCCACCACCCTTGGTCACTTAGATGAGGGCCCATGCAATATGAGAGAATCCCAACTCGAACCATCGGTAGAAGTTGGAAAGACCCAAGAAGCTCCAAAGCTCAGTTAGTGTGGTCTAGGCTGGCTAGTCAGAGATGTCTTGGATATTAGTTGAATTCACATGTACCCCATGTTCATCAATAATTTAGCCCAATTATTGGACCCTGTTCATGCCAAAGGATCATTTTTCCAATTTGGCATATATCTTGTGTTTTCGGAGAGTGCTCAAAACCTATTGAATATGTTGCATGTGTTCCTCCCAAGTTCTTTTGAATATGTTGCATGTGCTCCTCCCAAGTTCTGTTGAAGATGAGGATGGCATCCAGATATACCACCACAAAAGAGTTGGTGAAGGGTCTCAATACATCATCCATCAACCTCATGAAAGTTGTTGGTGCATTTGTTAGGCCAAAGGGCATGACCATCCATTCGAAGAGACCTTCTTTAGATTTGAAAGTTGTCTTCCATACATCAGTCGATTCAATAGGAACCTTGTGGTAGCTATAATTTAGGTCAATCTTGTTGAAGAACTTGGACCCCTTGAGTTGGTAAAGAAGGTCATTAATTCAGGGAATTGGGTATCGGTTCCTAACTGTGATATTGTTTAATGCTCTGTAATCAATGCAGAGCCACCAAATCTCGTCTTTCTTCTGCATCAGTACAATCGGGCTTCCGCAAGGGGAGGATTTGGGTCTGATGTGCCCCTTTTGAAGCAACTCTTGGATCTGATTCTTTATTTTGTCATTTTCCATCAACGAGCGATGATAAACTGGTCCATTAGGAAGAGGTACATAGGGGGTTATATCAATTGGATTCTTGACTTGGAAATGTGTAATATTCCAAATATAAAATAGTATGCAGAACATAAATAATTAGCTAGAAATGGCATATGAACAACAATATAACCATAACAACACCACAATAATACCAAAATGATACCAGAATAAAACCAGAAAGAGCACTTTGATTACTAAGAGAAATTTTCACTTGCTTCTTTGAGGGGGAGACCTCCAACAGAGTAGAGATTTATTACAATAATATTCAAGACAAAATTTCTCATACCCTTGATGTTGGATTAATGAGAGGGGGGGTGAATCAGTAATAGAGAAATTTAATCCTTTTTAACCATATAATCCAAGTGTTATATCAATGTAGCATTATCATCTAATAATTGTAGAGTAAATAAGCAATGAACAAATCAAAATTCATACACATACACAGTACACCAATGTTTTACGTGGAAACCCAAAGCGGGAGAAAAACACGGAATATTTTTTCTTCATGTCTTGAAGAATTACATCCATTGGAAGCACCAACTTCCTTTACTTTCCAGCTGCAACTAGAAGGAGGCTCCAACCCCCTTGTTTCTCAAGATACAACCTGAAGGAAGATCCAACTCCCCTATTCTCTATCTACAAACAGAAGGAGGTTACAACCCCCTATGTTCTACGGCTACAATCGGAAGGTGGATACAACTACCTGTCCTTGCCCCATCCAACTGCCCTAAAGTAGAAGTAGAATGATGGAACCACTGTCACACTATCACTATGAGATATATTGATGTAAACATGTACCAATAAACCTCAACCATGCATCAACATGTACCTCAACCTGTAATCAACATGTACCATAAACAAGTGCATCAACCATGCACCAACCTATACCAAACAACTTGTAATCAACATGTACCATAAACAAGTGCATCCAAACATGTACCAAGTATGTACCAATCATGTTTCTACTACTCATCAACTATGATTCATTAATATGTACCAACATCATCAACTATACACCTCATGTATGTGTCAACTCATCAACTACTTGTCTCAACCATGTACCCAACATGTACCTTAACCAAAATCCCTCATCAATTTCATCATCCAGATATGATTTTCAACTCTGTAATAGACCTAGTGTATATGATCACATACCTGCAAACCTTCCTTAACTTTGACAATAAGAGACTAGCATTTTCATCAAACTTTTCTTTAGTCTCACATGACTAGTTTTGGATTAGTCAACAACCCTAACTTGGAATAATCATAACTATGTACCTGTAATGAATAAAGATTTGAAACTGATACAAAATGTTCTTCAGTGTGTTTTATGCAATTCCTCCAGGTTTCACTACTTGGAACCTCTCAGAAAAGGAGTTGTAGAAAAAAAGGCATACCTTGTTGAATTCTAGCTTATTCTAGAGAGAGACCTTGTAGAGCGTTCCCCACACATAATATCTGTTGAATCGATCTAAAAATGTTACACATCATACTATATACTGTACTCTAACAAAAAAATTTGGTCTTACTGAATTTGGATCTGTTATGAATAATTTATGACATTTTTACCCGAAATGCTTGTTGTAGACTAGTTTTAAGACTAGCCACAAACCCTATTTTCCACAGAGTGTAACTCGAAAAATACAACGACCCACAAGATGAATGTTTTACCACAAATACTTGGATATGTTTCCTCAATGTCATATCAATTTCACGGTCTGAATCATTCTAGAAAAAAAGTTATTGCGAAAATGGTGAGATGACCTGTAAATAACATACCTTGGAAAGCATCATCAAAAGAATTGATCCTCCCTTGAATTCTGGCCTTCTTTTCTTCACCTTCCCTCTGAAATTTGTCTTGGATATCCTTTGGTAACCTCAATCACCTATAGATATTCAATATGCTAAAGTGTGACGTGAAATGAGAGAATCTTGCCTCTTATTTATACTCTCCATCTTCTAGGTCACTTAACCCATTTCTAGGTCACTTAACCTATTTTCCTCATTTTTAGGGTTAACCACTTTCCATAATTAGAAATTTCTCCATTACTTTATCATTTAAATATTCCTCCTTGACTTTGTCACCTCACTTTATCATTTAAATAATCTTCTTTGATTTTGTCACTTCACTTTATTATTTAAATAATCCTTCTTGACTTTGTCACTTTACTTTATCATTTAAATAATAATTTTTTATTTGCAATCTCTTTGACTTCTTTGACCTTTTGGGGCTTCAAGCCAACATACGAGGGTCCTCCAACTTCGTAAAGCTATAACTCTCAAACCGTGAGGAGTTATGTGGCGTTCTGCATACCACCAGAAATGGCATGACGTGTACTAACCATATAGAATAATATTACCTTCAAATATATTAAAACCCATACCATTATACATGAAACAACCTTGGTTCCATTACCCAAACCTTTGTGCTACCTGAATTCGCTACCAGACTTTCTTCAAGGGTTGACATCAATGACAACCAACCTTAATCAACAATCTTCCCCTTTGGCATTGATGGAAAAAATCTGATGCAATACTGCAATACTGAATTCATATCACTCATGTTTCCCCTAGAACCATGCCTATGTCCTTTGCATCTCTGTGACCATTTCTCCCCCTAGAATTATGCCTCACTCCTTTGCATCTGATGAATCTCTCCCCCTTTGTCATCAATGGCAATGGTATCTTTCCATATGAGGTTTCTCCCCCTGACTAAACTGTCCTCTTTATGGTGCTTCCTCGTGTACATCTAAGACATATAAGATAAGCATTCAAAAGCATTCATTTTGGAGTAGAAATAACTCTGAGTCTCTGGCGAAGATACTCAAAGGTTTCCCATGGAAGTGGTTTTGTAAATATGTTTGCCACTTGTTCTTTTGTGCCCACATACTCAAGTCTGATGTTCTTTTCTGCAACATGTTCCCGTAGAAAGTGATACTTGATTGGAATGTGCTTCGTCTTGGAGTGCATCACCGGGTTCTTTGAGATATTGATGGTGCTTTTATTATCACAATATATTGGAATGGGCTCATCATACTCAACCTATATATATTTCAAAGTTTGTTTCATCCAAAGAACATGTGTACAACATGTTGTTGCTGCAATATACTCTACCTCGGCTGTAGATAGAGATATTGATGATTGTTTCTTGCTTAGCCATGATACTAAACATTTACCCAAGTAGAACGTTGCTCCACTGGTGCTTCATCGGTCATCAATACAACCTGCCCAATCTATATCTGTGTAGAAAATAAGAGATAGATCATTTCCTTTTGGATACCATAATCCAAACTCTTTTGTTCCTTTGAGATATATGAAAATTCTCTTCACTACTAATACATGTGATTCCTTTGGTGCTGCTTGAAATTGTGCCACTTGTCCAACTACCTACATTACATCTGGTCTAGATGTTGTCACATATAGTGGGCTTCCAATCATTGACCTGTATTGCCTCTGATCTGTAGACTTTGAATCATCATCTTTGCTTACCTTGCAATTGGTTTGCATGGGAGTGATAACTAGTTTTCAATCTTCCATTCCGAACCTCTTTATCATTTCTCTGATATACTTGGTTTGAGAAATAAAAATTCTTCGGTTGCTTTGACGTATCTGAAGTCCCAGAAAGACGGATAGTTCTCCAAGTAATGACATTTCAAATTCATTTTGCATATCCTTTGCAAATTTCTGGCTTAACCTGTCATCATCGCTACCAAAAATAATATCATCAACATAAACTTCAATTAATAAAATATTACCTTGACTAACCTTGATGTAGAGGTTGTTGTCTGCACTTCCTTTTCTAAGCCCTGCCTGTTGTAGATATTTATACAGTCTAGAGTACCATGCTCTAGGAGCCTGTTTTAGACCATACAAGGCCTTCTTTAATTTGCACACATAGTCTGCATTCTCTAACAACTGAAATCCTTCTGGTTGTTCAATGTAGACTTCTTCTTCAAGTTCCTCATTCAGAAAAGTTTATTTTACGTCCATCTGATACACTTTAATATTTTTGGAGCATGCATAAGCTAAAATCAATCGGATTGATTCCATTATGGTAACTAGGGAAAATGTCTCTTCAAAGTCAATTCCTTTAACCTGTGCATATCCTTTACATACCAATCTAGCTTTGTTCCTTGTAAGCTGTCCATCTTCGTTCAATTTATTCCTGTATACCCACTTTGTGTCGATCACATTCTTATCCTTTGGTCTTGGAACCAATTCCCAAGTGTCATTTTTCTCAATTTGATCCAATTCTTCATCCATGGCCTTGTTCCAAAATTCATCCTTGCTGGCCTCTTCAAAATAGGTTGGTTCAATCGTAGATGTTAGTGCTAGGTGTGTTTGTTCTGGTGAACAAATTCTTCTTCTAGTCTCAACTCCTGTGTCTTTGTTTCCGATAATCTGATCTGAAGGATGATTCTTCTGTACTCGTATGCTAGATGTCTTTGGATGCACTTGTTGAACTTTCTCTTCTGCTTCTGTCAGATTCTCTTCATATTCCTCTTCTACTTCCTTTTCATCTTCTAGTTCTTCTTCAAAAATTTGTTCCATTGATTCATTTTCTTCTTCATTTGATTCTGGTCTACCTGTTTCATCAATTGTTATGTTGATGCTTTCTACAACTTTGTTCAATCTTAGATTGTAACACTTGTATTTTTTCCTTGTACTAGAGTAACCAACAAGTACTCATTTTTCCACATGAGAGTCAAAATTTCCCATTTTTCCATCTTCTCTTTTAATGTAGCATTTGCTTCCAAAAACTTTGAAGTGCTTCACATTTGTTGGTCTTCCTTTCCATAACTCGTAGGAATTTTTTTCAGTGTTGTTTCTGAGCATTACTCTATTTTGAATGTGAATTGTTGTATGCATTGCCTGTGTCCAAAATATATCTGTCAATTTGGAATCCATTAGCATTCTTCGAGCCATTTCCTGTATTGTCCTATTCTTTCTTTCAACAACTCCATTATGTTGAGGTTTCCTAGCAATAGAGAATTGCCTATTTATTCCATGACTGCTACAGTAGTCCATAAATTCCTTTGAACTAAACTCTCCTCCATTATCAGAACTCAAGCATTTGATTTTTGAATCCATTTCATTTTCAACCATTTCCTTGTAGATCTTGAAGTTTTCAAAAGCTTCTGACTTATTCTTGAGAAAGAAAACTACAGTCATTCCTGTATAATCATCAACTAATAACATAAAATATTTCTCACCTTTTAAACCCTTTGTTGTAGTTGGTCCAAGTAGATCAGTATGCACAATTTCTAGTGGTCTTTTTGTTGAATATTCCTTTGATTTGAACATGGTCTTTGTTTTCTTTCCTTGTTGACAATGCTTTCATAAAGTGTTGGTTGGTTTCGTGATCCAGGGCATTTCTATGACTTCTACTCTTCTGTTGAATTTGACAAGGTTATCAAAATGTATGTGACCCATTCTTTTGTTCCATAACCAACTTTCATCTTCCTTTCCTATACAACACTTTTCATTTCCAATTTCACTTAATACATATATGTTGCTTGAAGTTCTCGTGGCTATAGAAATCAATTTTCCTGAACCTTCTTTTCTTATCTCGCGCGTTTGTGAATCAAAAGTAACTTTATGACCTTGGTCACACATTTAACTCACACTTAGAAGATTATGTTTCATATCTTCTACTAGTAGAACATTTTCTTCCTTGGTATTCTTGTTCCCAATTCTGACTGTGCATTTTCCAATTATTTTAGTTGAATCATCATTAACGAAGGAGACTGGTCCATCTCTTTCCTTTCGTAATGTAAGAAACCTATCTCTATCACCTGTCATGTGTTTTGAACAGCCCCTGTCAACATACCAACCACGTTTCTTTTGCTTAGCTTGTAGAGTGAGTGTGCATTCTTCATTGCTATATTGATCCTACTTTCTTATCCATGTCCTTTTCTGAGGTTCCTGTCTGTGACTATTGTTATTTTGTTGCGGTTCTCTAGGAGAGATTGTCATTCTGCAATCTTTGGCCATGTGTCCAAAATTGTTACATTTGTAACATTCCACTTCAGTGCTCAAAGATTCAAACCTGTTGTAACTTCTTCTATGTGTTTCACTAGACCTTCTTGGATAAGCCCTTTGTGTATGACTTTCAAAGTTGTTTGTGTTCATGTTGTTAGCTCTGCAATTCACAACTTTATGTCCAAAATTATTACATGCATAACATAAACAAAAAAGATAGTTTGATACCTAGGAGTTGAAAATCTTTTGAAATGAGGTACTCTTATAAATTATTCTTCTTCCTGAGGCCTATCTGTCGGTTGTTGATTCTGAAATCTGAATCTTCTCGGTGGAGGAGTGTCCCTATAATCTTCCTTGTAGATATTTCTATCCCCCTTGATTGTTTCTGCATAGCTTTTTGGATATGTTTCTTTCTCTGTCGTTTTGGAGCTTGATCCTTTTTTTTCTGATTGTATCCAAGTCCGGACTTGTCATGATGAGATTTTTGACTGTTGATAATGCCATCCAAAAATTTTGAGTTGTTTTGCATATTTTTCTTTTGAAGATCCTTTCTTAATGTGACAATCTTTGCTTCCAAATTTCCAATGATCTTGTCTTTTTCTTCTAGCTGTTCTTTGACTGCTACTTCAATTATTTTATCTTCTTCTATTTGAAACTTCAAATTTGTGATCATATGTTATAGTTCTTGAGTGTCTTCTTTCTTGTCTAGTTCCACTTGTAGTTTCTTGTTTTTCTTCTTTTCTCTTCTGATAACTTCTATGGCACACATTAATTCCTCTTAGTATTCAACTTCTGCCTCTTCAATTTCCTCTTCGACTTTGTAAGTTTTAAACCTGTGAAGTACAACAATGCATATAGATTCTTAAGAAAAACATAAATTAATCAATGGCTCATTCACATAGTACACAGAGATTTATACTGAAAACCCTCAATCGAGAAAACCTTTCTTATTTAATTATATCAAATTTCACCATTCACCATACAATATATACAATGTTTTTATGTATTCTGTAGATACCAAAACCTTAATCCCTTAATCTGGGATTAATTTAAAAACCCGCTAAAAATAGCAAAAACCACCCCAAAAAAAAAATCGGGGCGTTGCCCCCAAACACTGTGTGTAACCAAGGGGGGCATACTTGGCCCATACTTGGCCCCCCTAGGAAGTGCCCGGTGCAAACGACACAACGAGCACTACTAGAGGGATCGTCAGATGCAGTTGTCGAACCTGACACACCCACACACACACATGCAAAGAATATAACATATACCCAACATTCTCTCACTTGTTGTTTTCTTTGCATCCAGGGGTCCAAAGGGTTATATACTCAACAATCCAAGGCAGCAATGCCCATTGTTACTCTACACCAGGATAACTTTTATGTGCTCACAGACTTTGTCAATAAATCTGCAACATTCTTCAAAGTGTCAACCTTTTCCAGCAACACCTTCTTTTCCTCAACCATCTCTCTCACAAAGTGATACTAAACATCAATATGATTTGTCTTCGAATGCTAAGTTGGGTTCTTTGCCAGGAATATTTCACTCTGACTGTCACAATCTAATATCACTTCTTGTTGTACCAACCCAATACCTGAACACAATCTCTATAACCATACCTCTTCCTTCCTTGCATGAGTGGCTTCCATGTATTCAGCTTCTGTAGTTGAGAGTGGCACTACAGCTTGTCTTTTTCTCATCCAACTGATTGCTCCTCCAAATAGGTTAAACACATACCCACTTGTATATCTTCTATGATCCATATCTCCAACCTAGTCTACATCAACAAAGCCATGTATGTCCACCACTCTGTCCAATCCTGGTCTTCCTTGGTAGCACAATCCATAATTGGTAGTGCCATGCAAATACCTGAAGACCCTCTTTACTGTTGTCCAATGCTCCTTCCCTGGTTTTGACATATA
>ML781723.1:588553-663989 GCA_009831015.1 Picea engelmannii
CTTCGAATTCATTTCCGCAGAATTCTCCACCATTATCTGTTCTCAATACCTTTATTTTCTTCTCTGTCTGATTTTCTACCAGAGCCTTAAACTCTTTAAATTTATCAAATACCTCAGATTTCTTTCTAAGAAAATAAATTCATATGTTCCTTGAGAAATCATCTATGAATGAAACATAATACACAGACTTACCTAATGATGGAACAGGTACAGGTCCAAACACATCACTGTGTATCAACTCTAAGATCCCCTTTGCTCTTGTAGCACCAAATGGGAATCTTACTCGATTCTATTTACCATATATGCAATGTTCACAGAAATCAAAATCCAAAGTGCAATTAGCCATACCTTCAACCATACCTTTACCGTGTAGTGTTCGAAGGCCCTTTTCTGCAATATGCCCCAGTCTTTGATACCACATCATGGTCTTCTTTTCTAGGACAATATTGATCTTGTCTCCTTCATTTCTCTGCTCAAGGACAACAGAACTGTTACACCCATTAGTATAAGTTCTTCCCAACAAATTGTACAGAGTTCCACACCGAACTCCCCTCATCAACACCATTGCTCCTCGTACCATCTTGCAAGTGTTCTTTCCAAATACAGTATTCACTCCTGCATCATCCAACTTGCTTATAGATATTAGGCTCCTGGCTAGTTTTGGAATGTGACGAACCCCAGGGAGTGTTCTAATCCTTCCATCTTTTAGCAGCAACTTAACCCTTCCACTTCCCATGATTTTTGTTGTCGAGTCATCTCCTAGGAATACATCACCACCATCATATTTTTCATATTCAGAGAACCACTCCCTGTGAGGAGTCATGTGGTATGACGCACTTGAGTCCATCAACCATACATCATGGTCTACATGTGTACCTATAGATGACAGGTAAACATCACCTCCTTCTTCAATGGAGGTTTTCACCTCTGTGAAAGAGGTATTATCAGATCCCTTTGGTTTTTCAACCTTCTTAGACTTTCAATCTTTCTTATAATGCCCTGTTTTACCACACTTTGAGCATTTCCTCAAATATTTTCCTAGAGACTTAGATCTGCCTGTAGATTTAGATCTCCCCCCCACCCGAAGACTTACCAAGATTCCTATATTGGGTACAACCTCTTACAAATAAAGCATACAACCTCTTACAAATAAAGCATATATTCTATGACCACCCATGCTTTTCCACCTCCTCTCTTCAGATAACAAGGATGAAACTACATCTACATACTTCAATGTAGATTGAGTGGTACTACCTATTGCTACAACCAGATTATCCCAAGAGTCTGGAAAAGAACATAACAAAATAATACACGTATTTTCTTCTGCAATCGTAATATTAACAGAGACGAGTTGACTTACCAGGGTATTAAATGCATTTAGATGTTTTGTCATAGAATCTCCATCTTCCATTCTAATATGATACAACTTCTTTTGAAGAAACAATTTGTATACCAGGGACTTTGATTGATACAAATTCCCCAACTTATTCCATAGTTCCTTGGCTTTAGATTCTCCTGATACATTCAACAACACTGAATCTGCCTGGCAGAGTCAAATAGTACTCCTTGCTCTTTTGTCCAACTTCTCCCAATCTTCTTTTGACATACCAGTAGGTGGTGTACTGGTAGTTTGTGTACTAGTAGGTTATGTACCAGTAGCATGTGTGCTAGTAGACGGTGTACCGGTAGGCTGTGTACTAGGATCCATAGCGATCCATTGTTCTTTGTCTAAAAGAAGGTCCTCCATCTTCAGCTTCCATAGCTCAAAGTTTTTACTGTTGAACTTCTCCATCTCGATTCTAGAAGAGCTTGACATTCCTCTTTCTACACTCAAATCACCACTGCAAAAGCTCCCACTAAACCCAAGTTTATCACAGACCCAAGATAAAATTGATCTATCAAGATCGAGCCAAACCTTCAACAACAAAGGCATCCCTCCGAAGCCAAAAATGAGCTCTGATACCACATGTAAGTTTTAAACCTATGAAGTACAACAATGCATATAGATTCTTAAGAAAAACATAAATTAATCAATGGCTCATTCACATAGTACACAGAGATTTATACCAGAAACCCTCAACTGGGAAAACCTTTCTTATTTTATTATATCGAATTTCACCATTCACCATACAATATATACAATGTTTTTAGGTATTTCGTAGATACCAAAACCCTAATCCCTTAATCTGTGATTAATTTAGAAAACCGCTAAAAATAGCAAAAACCGCCCAAAAAAAAATTTGGGGGCGCTTCCCCGGGATACCACCCATTTCTGAACGCTGCGCGTAACCAAGGGGGTGCACACGACACAAAGAGCACTACCAGAGGGATCGTCAGATGCAGTTGTCGAACCTGACGCACCCACACACAGACAAGCAAAGAATATAATAGATACCCAACAAACTTCTTCATATTCTTCTTTAGCTTCTTCATATTCTTCTTCGGAGTCTTCTTTATCAAAGTCTTCTACTACCATGAATAGAACTCTTTCTGTCTCACTGTCACTGAATTCCTCTTCATCTGATGATGAGATGTCTTCTTTGGTGCATAATATTTTCTTGAAAACTTTCTTTGTGGTTCTTTTTCCTTTATATGTTTGATTGCCTTTTGAGTAACCTTCATCATTTCTCTTTTTCTTATAAGGACATTTGTTAGCAAAATGACCAATACCATCACAATTAAAACAATTTAAAGGAAGCTTACCTATATACCTACCGCTAGTTCCCTTGTTCAGTCTTTTGACAAAGTTGGCCACTTCTTCATCATCTTCTGAGACGTCACTGTTGCCGCTATGTTCTTATTTTTTCCTTCCCTTTTGCTTTGAATTTTTGGATGCTTGGAAGGATGCTTATTTTATATCTGGATTTTCCTGTTCAATTCTCATTTCATATGCTATGAATATTCCATGTAATTCATCCATGCTTATTGATTTTAAATCTGATCTTTCTTCTAGTGATGATATCTTAGGGTCAAATCTCATAGGAAGAGATCTTAGTACTTTTTGAACAATTACAGATTCTTTGATTTCTTCTCTCAATCCTATGATTGCATTTAATGTTTCATCAACTCGTAAAAAGTAAGTTGCAATATTCTCATCTTCCTTCATCTTAATTTGTTCGAACTGACCTTTGTAAGTTTGAAGCTTTGCTGCTTTGACTTTTGAATCTCCTTCATAAATATTTTGAAGATTGTCCCAAATCTCTTTAGCGGATTTACAATGTGCAACTTTGGTGAATATTTTTTCACAATGACCATTCAAAAGTGCATTTTTGGATTTGGAATTATTCTAACCAAGTTTCACTGCTTTGTCATTTGTTGGCAGAACTACTGGTGTTGTGTATCCATCTACAATTGATTGCCAAATTTCAAATCCCAACTCCTGTATATATGGTTTCATCCTTATGCTCCAAAATGCATACTTATGTCCATTGAACTGTGGGGTATTCCATTTTTATACAAGTTGTTGCTCTCCACAATATACCTTTCAGTGGTTAAACTGATTTCTGAAGGAACCTGCTCTGATACTAATTGTTGGATTTCTGAGAGGGGGGATGAGTCATTAATAAAGAAATTTAATCATTTTTAACCATATAATCCAAGTGTTATATCAATGTAGCATTATCATCCAATACCTGTAGAGTAAATAAGCAATGAACAAATGAACAATCATACACATACACAGTACACCAGTGTTTTACGTGGAAACTCAAAGCGAGAGAAAACCACATAATGTTTTTTCTTATAT
This sequence comes from Picea engelmannii, assembly GCA_009831015.1. Lineage (NCBI taxonomy): Eukaryota > Viridiplantae > Streptophyta > Pinopsida > Pinales > Pinaceae > Picea > Picea engelmannii. Next base: position 592,299 of record ML781723.1, read on the forward strand.
GTCTTGAAGAACTACATTCATTGGAAGCACCAACTTCCCTTGTTTTCCAACTGCAACTGGAAGGAGGCTCCAACCCCCTTGTTTCTTAGGCTACAACCTGGAGGAAGCTCCAACTCCCCAATTCTCTGGCTACAACTAGAAAGAGGCTACAACCCCCTATGTTCTCCAGATACAATCGGAAGGTGGCTACAACCACAAGTCCTTGCCCCGTCCAACCGCCCTGAAGTAGAAGTAGAATGATGGAACCACTGTCACACTATCACTGTGAGATATACCATTGTAAACCTGTACCAATAAACCTGAACCATGCATCAACATGTACCTCGACCTGTAATCAACATGTACCATAAACAAGTGCATCAACCATGCACCAACCTGTACCAAACAACCTATAATCAATATGTACCATAAACAAGTGCATCCAACCATGTACCAAGTATGTACCAATCATGTGTCAACTACTCATCAACTATGACTCATCAATATGTACCAACATCATCAACTATACACCTCATGTATGTGCCAACTCATCAACTAGTTGTCTCAACCATCTACCCAACATGTACCTTAACCAAAATCCCTCATCAATTTCATCATCCAAATATGACTTGTAACTTTGTAATAGACCCAGTGTATATGATCATATACCTACAAACTTTCCTTAACTTTGACAACAAGAGACTAGCATTTTCATCAAACTTTTATTTAGTCTCACATGACTAGTTTTGGATTAGTCAACAACCCTAACTTGAAATAATCATAACTATGTACATGTAATGAATAAATATTTGAAAATGATACACAATGTTCTTCAGTGTGTTTTATGCAATTCCTCCAGCTTTTACTACTTGAAACCTCTCAGAAAAGGAGTTATAGCAAAAATGGCATACCTTGTTGAATTTTGGCTTATTCTAGAGAGCGACCTTGTAGAGCATTCCCTGCATGGAATATTTGTTAAATCGATATGAAAATGTTACAAAACATACTAAATATTGTACTCTAACCAAAACATTTGGTCTTACTGAATTTGGATCTGTTATGAATAAGTTATGACATTTTTACCCGAAACACTTGTTTTAGACTAGTTTCAGGACTAGCCACAAACTTTATTTCCCACGAAAGGTAACTCCAAAAATAAAATGACCCACAAGCTTAATTTGTTACCACAGATACTTGGATATGTTTCCTCAATGGAATATCGATTTCACAATCTGAATCATTCTAGAAATAAAGTTATTGTGAAAATGGTGAGATGACCTGTAAATAACATACCTTAGAAAGAATCATCAAAAGAATTTATCCTCCCTTGAATTCCAGCCTTCTTTTCTTCACCTTCCCTCTGAAATTTGTCTTATATATCCTTTGGTTACCTCATTCACCTATATATATTCAATATTCTCAAGTGTGATGTGAAATGAGAGAGCCTTGCCTCTTATTTATACTCTCAATCTTCTAGGTCACTTAACCCTTTTCTAGGTCACTTAACCTATTTCTAGGTCACTTAACCCATTTATAGGTCACTTAACCTATTTTCCTCATTTTTAGGGCCAACCACTTTCCATAATTAGAAAGTTGTCCATTACTTTATCATTTAAATATTCATCCTTGACTTTGCCACCTCACTTTATCATTTAAATAATCTTCTTTGATTTTGTCACTTCACTTTATTATTTAAATAATCCTTCTTGACTTTGTCACTTTACTTTATCATTTAAATAATAATTTATTCTTTGCAAACTCTTTGACTTCTATGACCTTTTGGAGCTTCAAGCCAACATATGAGGGTCCTCCAACTTCGTAAGGCCATAAATCTCAAACCGTGAGGAGTTATGTGACGTTCCACATACCACCAGTGATGGCATGACATGTACTATCCATATAGAATAATATACCTTAAAATATATTAAAACTCATACCATTATACATGAAACAACCTTCGTTCCATTACCCAAACCTTTGTGCTACCGGAATTTTCTATCAGAATTTCTTCAAGAGTTGACATCAATGAAAACCAACCTTAATCAACACTTGACTCCTATTTATACTAAATATGTTTATCAAAAGAACCATCTAGAGGAAGATCCGTCTAGTAGCGAAATCTTCTATTAGGTCTTCTTACATTGGACTTATTCTTCCTTATTTCTAGGCCTTATTAATATTGACCTTTATTACATGGAAATATATTATTCTACCTACGTGAGGAGTTAGGTCCCTAACATGTCCTCCCCATAAAAACAACCTTGTCCTCAAGGCTTGATATGGAGAAATTCCTGCAGAATGGTAGTTGGTTCCCAAGTGGCATCTACTGGATTTGTATATTTCCACTGGACTAACACTTCCTTGATGGTTCACTGACATAGATGACGCTCACATTGGTCCAAGGTTGTTTTTGGTTGTATCCAAATGGATCCTTCTTCATCCAACTTGGGAAGGTTTCTTTGAGTTTGGCACATAGTTCCAATCACCTTCTTTAAACAGGAAACATGAAAAATAGCATGGAGCTTAGAATGATTGGGAAAAGCTAACTGATAGGCCACCTATCCCACACGCTTGAGAACAAAATAAGGACCATAAAATTTGGGTGGCAGTTTCTGACAATGGTCAGCCTTGAGGGAATTGTTCTTGTCAAGTTGTAGTCGAAGAAACACCTGATCCCCTTCTGCAAATTGATGTTCAGAGCAACCTTGACCTGCTTGTTGCTTCATGCAATTCTGGGCCATGACCAAATTTTCTTTAAGAGTACGGAGAATAGCCTCTCAAACTGTAAGCATTTGCTCAATCGCCTGGACCTTCGAGACACCTGGAAAATAAGAGACAACTGAAGGTGGTTTTTGTCCATATACCGCATCAAAAGGAGTCATGCAGGTAGTTGTATGGTACAAATTGTTGTAGCACCATTCAACTAGTGGTAACCATTAAGCCCACTGATTTTTCCTTTTCGATGCAAAACACCTCAAATATGTTTCCAAACACTTGTTGACAACTTCAATTTGACCATCAGTATGGGGATGATAAGTTGTGCTGAGATGCAATTGGGTGCCTTGTAGCTAGACCAGTTCTTGCCAAAAATTGCTAGTGAAAGTTGGGTCGCAATCAGAAACAATAGAATGTGGCATGCCATGAAGCTTGAAGACCTGATCCATGAAAATTTGAGCCACAGTGGATGTTGTAAATGGGTGTTGAAGAACAAAGAAATGAGCATACTTGGAAAGACTATCAACTACCACCATGATGATTGATTTATAGCCCAATTTAGATAAGTCTACAATAAAATCCATAGATATATCCCACCAAATAGCAAGTGGAATCGAAAGTGGTTGTAGTGTGCCAGGAGATTTGACTGTTTCACCCTTGTTGAGTTGACTCACATCACATTCAACCACAAAATTACGAACATCCTGTTTCATACCATCCCAGAAAAAAGAACGTTTGACCCAATCATAGGTTTTGATAAACTCGGAGTGCCCAGCTGTGGGTGTACAATGAATCTCAGAAAGTACTATGGATTTAAGTTTTCACTGTTTACTTAAATACAAACGGCCTTTGTATCGAAGCTCATCATTGAGTCAAGAGTACCCTGGGCAAACTAGAGAATTGGACTGCAATTGTTGTATCATATGCGAACTTTTGGGATCGTGTAGCCATTCTTGGCGAACAACTTGGAGCCAATCTGGTACAATGAAGGAGAGATAAAAAAGGGACCCTTCATCTTCATCTTTTCTAGAAAGTGCATCAACAACCACATTGTCTTTTCCTTTCTTGTAAATGATCTCATAATCATATCCAAAAAGCTTAGTCACCCATTTTTTTTTCTCTGGGAGGAAAGGTGTTGTTCTAGAAAATAATTGAGGCTTTGATGATCTGTCTTAATTTGGAAGCATTGCCTCAATAGATAAGGGTGCCAAAGACCCACAACATGCAGAATAGCCAACATTTCATTTTCATAGATTGATTTTCCCAAATTTCGCTCGGACAATTTTTTGTTGATAAAGGCCAAAGGCTGACCCTATTGCATAAGGACAATGTCAATTCCTTTCCCGGAAGCATCACATTCCAAGACAAAGGTATTTGTGAAATCGGGAAGGGCTAGGACTGGAGTGGTGCACATCACCATATTCAAGGTTTGAAAATCATGAGCAGCTGCTGGAGTCCAAGTGAAAGAATTATTTTTAAGGAGTGTAGTGAGAGTTGCCGCAATCTTTCCATAATTATTAACAAACTTGTGATAATAACCTGTTAAACCTAGAAATCCACACAACCTTTTGAGAGTCTTTGGGTGAACCCAATATTTCATAGCTTCAATATTTTTAGGATCCACCCAGACGTCAACCTTGCCAACAAGATGACCCAAGTACTTGATTTTTGAGGCGCCAAAAGCACATTTATATTGTTTGAGTAAAATTTGGTGCTGAGAGAGCAGATGGAGAACTCGATACACATGAACAATATGGGTTGTCCATGTTTTACTATAGATGAGGATATCATCAAAGAAAACTAAGACAAAATGACAGAGAAAAGGAAGGAATACATGATTCATGAGGCTTTGGAAAGTGGAGGGAGCATTACATAAGCCAAAGGGCATGACCAAAAACTCATAGTGGCCCTCATGAGTTCTAAATGCAATCTTAGGAATGTCTGCCTCTTTCATACAGATCTGGTGGTAGCCAGAACGAAGATCAAGTTTAGTAAAGAACTGGGCGCCACTCAATTCATCCAAGAGGTCATCAATGACATGAATGGAAAATTTGTCTTTGATGGTAGGTTTGTTGAGGTTGCAGAAGTCAGGAAACATGCACCAAGAACCTTATTTCTTAAGGACCATGACCACAGGAGAAGAGTAGGGGCTTGTACTAAGGAGGATAACACCTGCATTGAGCAGTTCTTGAATAATTTTCTCAATTTCATTTTTTTGGGAAAAGGGGTGACAATAGGGACGGATATTGGGAGGAAGGATTCCTTGGACAAGGGGAATGGAATGATCATGAACACCATGAGAAAGAGGGAGTCCCTGGGGAGTGGAAAAAACCACTTGATGTTTAGAGAGGATGGATTGGAGGTCCTGCAGCACAGAGGGTGTCTTGGTTGCTTCTATGGCATGGAGTTTGGCAATAATTCCAGAATGACCTTTTTTTAGAATCTTTTCCATGCAATGGGAACTGATGGTCTCCAGGGAACCAGCGGTGATGACTTGGAACTTATATTGTTGTCCCTCCTAGTCGAATTTCATGGTTAATTCCTTAAAATCCATGAGAATGGGACCCAAATTCCTTAGCCATTCTGCACCCAACACAATGTCACAACCACCCATGTCGATAGCAACCATATGAGATTTCAGGTAGTATTCACCAATTTGGAGATGCACATTTTCACAACACCCTCCACATTTCATGGACCTACCATTGGCAATCATGATTTGAAAATTATTGACTGCACGGATATATAAATTATTTTATTGGACCTTCCTATGCTTGATGTAACCAATTAGATTGAGGGTTTGGGGAGTAGAGAAGCAAGTTAGAGCATTTAGGTAAATGATCAGTTCTACTTTAGGAGGGTCTGAGGGAGGGGTTATGTCAGTTGGTTTAGGTGACACGGACACAAGGGGAGACTCAACATCCTCTTAGATGGCCATAAAAATATTTTGTTCCTTACACTTGTGTCCTGGAAAATATTTGTCATCACAATTATAACAAAGGCCTTTGAGTTGGCATTCAGCCATTTCGACCCTGGTCAATTTTTGTATCTTTAGTGGAGTAGAAGGAGGAGTGGGAGTTATTGGTTTAGTGTGAGGAATAAAGGAGGGTTTTTGGTTTTGAGAAGAGATAATTTGTTGTTCTTCCTTAGCTCTTTTAGTAGCGTCCACCCAAATCTGAGGCCGAGCCATGAGGACATGGGCATGAATCTCATCCTTGAGGCCACTGATAAAACATTCTAGGAAAAAAAGCATCAAACATGCCCTCTGTATGAAAATTCAGTCGCTCAAAAGAAGTTATAAAGTCTTCCACTTTGCCAGATTGTTTCAACTTTTTCAAATGGCCTAAATGGTTGGTGTCAGTGTCAAAGTGTTCATAAGGCTCTACCACAAAGTGTTTCTAAGACACATACCCTTGGCAGGCATTTTTTATCCATTTCTAGCGTTCTTTATCTAGATGGAGAACACCATACCAGAGTATGTCCAACTCATCTGTAATGCCATACAAAGAGAAATAATGTTCCATTTTAGTTACCCAGTCAGTGGGATCCGAGCCATCAAATTTGGTCACATCCACACGTAGAAGACTTACGTCATGCTGAAAGTGATGGGGCTGAAAATTTTGGGAATGAGAGGAAGTTTCACCTTCGGTATGCAAAGGGAGGTCAGATAAGGGAAGATCGATACGGATATGCAGCTTGCCGCAAATCATTGTAGTGATAGATTCAAGTTGGGTACTAATGTCTTGTTTTAGGTCTTGTTTGAGTTCCTCGATTGAGGCGATGATAGAGGAATGCATGTTATTATTGATGGTGGAAATATTGGCACTAAGTTGTCTCACTTATTGTTGGGTTTCTATGAAATTAGAGTGCAAGGTATTGAAGCGAGCTTCCAAGTCTTGGCTACGGGTATGGGCCATGATGATGAGGGAACACGAAAAGGGGCAGGTGGGACCACATAGAAAATGGGTTATGGGTGAAGTGTATCACAAAAATCAGGGTGATGAGTTGAATCCAATGGGGTAAAGCCCAAATAAGGGTTTTGGAAGGGGGTCGGGTCCATGAGAAAAAAAAAAAAGAAAAAAAATTGTTGAAAAATGATAGGTATGATTGTGATAAGGGCAAAGAGAGAAATCCAATGGAATAGGTCTCAAATAGTGGTGCCAACAAGATCCAACCTTTTTTTTTTAATCCTGTGGAGTTATACTCTGATCTGAAGAATACTGCAGTGATAAAATGCCCAAATGCTTAATAGGAAGAAATGTGTAGTAATTTTGCAACTCGAATGCAGGATACATAGTTGCACGGCAATAGATATTGTATGTTCTATTTTTGTTTCCAACCCAAAGGTTAGGTATTCAAGGGTTCTACAAACAAGGGTTTTCCCTGTGCTATATCTCTTTGATATACGTGTAGGGTCCAACATTAGTACTTAGCCCAATATCTCAGGGAACCAACTAAGGAAGCTAGACAGTGCCCTTAGCCATACTACCCGACTACCCAGGTACTAGAGACTATCTTCCCAAGTATTTTTCTTGGTGGCACTATAATAGTTAGGCGATCGATCAGTTTATCTATGGAGGGATTCAGAAGATCTAGGTCGATTTGTATACAGGTGTTGTCTGATGCGCTACCACTCGAAGGGGTACCAACAAGGGTTACAAGGGTGCCTAATAGATGTACGCTTAAGTACCACTTGTATGTCCTACGTGCATGAATCCCCGATCGCAGGTTTATGCGTGTAACGACATATCTCTGTAGCTTAAAGACGTTGGAATATGTCTCTACTCTGAAAAAAAGTTAACCGACAATTTCCTACCAAGGAAGGTGCTCTCATACCACTTGTAATATTCCAGATATAAAATAGTATGTAGAACAGAAATAATTATCTAGAATTGGCAGATGAACAACAATATAACCAGAAAAACACCACAATAATACCAAAATGATACCAGAATAACACCAGAAAGAGCACTTTGATTACTCGAGGGGGAAACCTCCAGCAGAGTAGAGCTCTATTACAATAATATCCAAGACAAAATTTCTCATACCCTCGACTCTTATTTATACTAAATATGTCTATCAAAATAACCATCTAGAGGAAGATCCTTCTAGAAGAAGAATCTTCTATTAGGTCTTCTTACATTGGACTTTTTCTTCCTTATTACTAGGCCTTATTAATATTGACCTTTATTACATTGAAACATATTATTATACCTATGTGAGGGGTTAGGTCCCTAACACAATCTGTCGGTACCCTAGTGGATGAGGAGAAGATGTCTTTGTACTCTCCCACGATTCTATCCACTTTCTTTTGCTGCAAAGAGAGGCTTATGTATAGGTCATGAATGTGGCGATGATCTTCTACTTACTGTGAGCACAAATCACAAATAATACGAACTTCCCGGTCTATGAAATGACCTTACTACATTGCTTAGCAGAGATTAAAGAAATAGAGGTAGGTGGCGCTACCTCTGGTATCATGTACAATTGTCTACCCAAAGTAATAATAACATTGTGGGGTCTAGACTCGTATACAACATGTTACGGTTTTCCTAAAATAACATCACAAACTTCGAGGGGTGAAATGTCACACAATACCTCATCTTTGAAGGGCTTGATGCCATAGGGCAGACGACATTGTTGGGTGACACAAACATCTCTTCCTTGGCGAAGCCAACTGATAGTGTAGGGATGCAGGTGCAGTTTCATCGATAGGTCCAATATCTTGACGACCTCTGCTGAGATCAAGTACTTCTGACTGTCGCTATCGACAATGAAATGAAGTGGAGCCCCTTTTACCCACATCTATGAGTGAAAGAGGCATTCCCCTTCCTCCAGTTCTTCTGGTTTGCTTAGTTGGACTTTGGTGGTAGCGACAGTGGCATTGGGTTCATCATCGATACTCTGCTTCCCTCCTTCTGGATTTGATTTGGAGTCAGAATCTGCCTCTGACTCAGAAGATTTCATCTTGACCACCAGTGACTTCTTGGAGCGACATTCTTCAGTGTTGTGCCAAGGGATTTTATGGTATTCGCACCACTTTCTTGTGTCCTTCGACTTCTCATTACCCTTCTTGTGTTGTGGCTTGGACTGGTTGTCCTAAGAGTGACCATATTTTATATGTTCCTTGGGGCCGTCTTTGCCCTGCTTCGGCTATGAGGAGTTTGCAGATCCAAACTCTCTCCTCTTCTGCTTAATTTTTTGCTCGATCTTGACAGCATATCTATAAGTCGTACCCAATGATGCGATGTCCAGAAAATCCATTTATGTTTGAATTTATCTATGCATACAAGTGTGGTATTTGAGTACCAGATGTCATTCAGAGTCCTTGATACCCAATTTGATGCGTAGGGTATGGAAAATATTGGTGAAATTTGGTATTGTATGGTCCCTTTCCCGACATAGGGTGGTCCATCTTGTGTACAGGTCCCTATAGCTTCCAACAAGGTAGTATTGTTCTTTAATGGAATCCTTGAAGGAATCCCATGTGGGGGAAACTGCAAATATTGCAGATTCATCTATTTACCCTTTGCTCAGAGTAAGTATCCCACCAATCCTTAACATGGGGGATGACCTTGAGGGGTGCAAAAGTAATATTTTCCCTATAAAAAAAATTATGGACCGAAAAATACCCTTCGATTAGATTCAACCATTTATCTACAACATCTGCATCTATCATTCCTTCAAATAATTGAATATCAAAATTTACTTGTACCTTGAAGGGGGTTGCATGGCCGCTTGATGAAGATGCATCTCTTGTGGAAAGTCGTCAAAGGATATATGAAAAGTTGTCCATCATTTTGTTCCTTTGTCATGCAAAGGCTTCCTTGAAAAATAATTTAAAAGGATCTCATGCTCCATCATATTTCTTCTCATCCCCCATGAGTTGTGGTCAAGCTCGGCAAGACCGATCTTGCAAAGGCTCGACTAGTTTGAGTCCCAACTTCTTGTACCCAAATATTTTCGGGGACATGCACGAAGAAAAATAAATGAAGAGCAAACTGCTCTGATATCACTGATCCAAATTTATGAGCAGAATGGAATAAATAACAAACTGAATACAATAACATAGAGATACGAAGAACAACAACAGATATCTAGTGAACAATAACTTATATTGAATAAATGAAATAGGATGAAACTGTAAAACTGCAGAATTGAAAACAACTTGCTAAAATGTGTAAGTTTTAAACCTGTGAAGTAAAGCAATGCATATAGATTCTTAAGCAAAACAGAATTTAATCAATAGCTCATTCACATAGTACACAGAGATTTATACCGGAAACCCTCAACCAGGAAAACCTTTCTTATATTCATTATATCAAATTTCACCATTCACCATACAATATATACAATGTTTTTAGGTATTTCGTAGATACCAAAACCCTAATCCCTTAATCCAGGATTAATTTACAAAACCACTAAAAATAGCAAAAACCGCCCAAAAACAAATTTTGGGGAACTGCCCCAAACCCCGTCGGCCCCGGGCTATCGCCCGTTGCCGAACGCTATGCGTAACCAAGGGGGGGATACTTTCCCCCCCCTGGGACCCCCCTAGGAAAGCGCACGGCGCACACGGCACAAACAGAGCACTAGTACGAGGGATCATCAAACGCAGTTGTCATATCTGACGCGCCCACACACACACATGCAAAGAATATAACACATACCCAACAAAATGGTGGTAGATATATTTAAGAAGATACGTGGATGCTACATGCATCCATCTAAGAAGAATGATTACAATGAGGCTCCATAGGCCTTTTTAACATTACTAATGAATGCAAAAACCCTAGACATCCAAAAACCTAACCCTAGGAGATGAAACGCCAAAATTTATGTGGGCCCCGGGGTTGTAACTTTTGCATACGAACTCCATTTTAGGCACGTGATAGCCCGTTGGAAAGGTAATTTTGAGAACTACACATTATGCCATAAAACTCTAACTTTGTCTATAGTTTGACTATGGCAATCCAAAAAAACACTGTTTAGGGCCCAAAAATGGCCCTCGAAGTACAAAAAGATGTACTAACATGAAAACTTCCAAAATAATCCAGTTGGATTAGGTGGGAGGCCATTAATATCCACCTGGAAGTTGTGTAGGGATTCAGACATCCCCAAAAGTGGATAACCCACAATTACAAGAATTACAAAAGAACGTGCTAAACTAAAATTGTTAAAAGGAGCCAATTGGAATAGGTGGGTGGCCACCAATATCCACCTAGATCAAGATCGGTCCTTTTCGTGATAAACTCTGAATCTATTTCTGAGATGTTAAATTTTCCCCTAAATCCTGAGAGAGAAACATCAGATGAAATAATCTTATCTCAATGCTTCATAGGTCTAATCTCCCAAGACAACGTTTCTCTTTTTCAATCCCACTTATGTCAAAATCTCGACACTCCTACAAATATCGTTACTCTTAAAGCTAATCCATTTCTTAAAACGTCCAAGCAAATCATTACAATGATGTCTGCAATCTTAGGAAACAATGATGAATAAATTGTTGATGAGTATATCATGGGATTCATGGTATCTATTTGTCCATCTTATGTTAATTCCTTTGTCAAATTCAACTATTCCCATTTTTTAGTTGATAATCTTCATCTTCAACTATCAGAATTTGAGAGCACCAGATATTTCAGATATCAATCTTACTTGGTATGCCTTTTTATGTACTCTCAAGTTGTTAATTTTTCACACCTTAAATTGAAACTGAATATGAAATGGGTAATCCATCTTCAGTCATTTATTGGACTCCCCTGGTTAGGAAAAATATTCAAAATGTAATGTTCTCAAAACACATTAACCAATTTATGTCAAAATATTTTGAGATGATTCATGATGAGATGCCTCCCATAATATTTTCAGAGTGTAAAATACTTTTACAACCGAGTCCTAAAAAAAGAGTTGGATACTGATATTTATTTGAAAATCATACAGAAATTAGGGTTTATGGCATTGAATTGCAGCCTTTCCTTTTACCTAGGTTCTTGACTAGAATTTTTTCCTTGGAATTTATAAGACAAAGGCTTAATTTTGATTATGTTCATTTTGTCTCAAGGAAATATAAAGCAAGATTTAAATTTTAAAAAGGAAGTGGGTCCTTTTATTGTCAATACCATAACAACTTTACAGGTAACATAAAATTTACTTTAAGACATGGGATTTCAATAAGGCGAGATTTGGATCTATGATCCTCACTTTGTCATCTCAACTAAATGAACTGGAAATGGATTAACTCCTTGTGAACATCAACAAAAGTCACAACTGGAGATATTGGACAACCAAGACAGCTGGGAGGATGTGCAGAGGATTTTTCAAGTTTAAGATAAAGTTCCATATCATACATCAAAATCACTAGTAACAAAGACTCCTCAACGATTTGAGAAAACATACAAAAGAAAAGGTGTAGGATTGGCCCAGAAAATGTCAGAGACAGAGGAAGAAAAATCAACTAAAAGGAAGAAAATAGAAGAACAAGAGAAGGATGAAGATCAAATATCACAGAATGATTTAGAACCATTGATAAAAGAACCTGCAATGGTTATAGAGGCTTCATCATCAACAAATCATGGGAGCTATGAAAGTCAAGGTGGAAAATAATCACTTGATACATGTCAATTAAAGCAAGTTGATCATGTTCATCAGTTCATGGATACCAAAAAGATGGGTGTGAAGATTAAACTAAATATTCTTCCTAAAATATTTGACCAAGGGGCATCTTAGATAAGAGTGTTGTCTATTGTGGATTATGAAAAGGGTAAATTAAAAATAGCAGTGATGGAATCAAATGATCAAAAGAAGGTCGCCAACATCTTTATTGATCTAAATGTAGTTCATTCAGTTGATAAAATGGATTTTCACAGACATACAGGATAAATGTTAAACAAATATGTGATGATAACTTCTCTTGGGATAAAAATGTTGCAAACTATAAATGAGAAGATTTGGAATCAGTTAAAGCAAGAGAAGCTAGCCTACAAGACTAAGCAAAAGACAGTGGAAGAGTTTGAACAATGGGTAATTGATCTAGGATCATATCCACAATATGCAACATCGATACAAGCTCTTATGAAAAAAAAGGATATTGAGATTCGTGCATTGAAGAAAAAGCTTAACATTCCTGGAATTGATCATATTCAGACTCCAGAGTTACAGGTTATTCAACAATAAAAATATCAATTGTTAAATAAAATGGTACAGATGAGGGATCAGATGGAAATGTATGAGAAACAAATTGAAGCCCTACAAGGATCTTCTTCTTCATAGTCTATGGAGTCAGTAGAATTGTCAGAGGGATTATCTAAAGAACTAACATAACTTAATTTGAAAGAGTTTTATATTTATAAACTAAAGAAATCAATTTCCTTGTAGAGTGAGGATATTGAAGTTTTCAAAGAAAAATTGAATGATAAGGATAAAACCATTGAGCAATATAAGAAGTTCAAGGCTAAGATGCTAGGAGATATTGAACAGTTCCAGAATAAGCTATCTAGTAAGCCATATCTGATTAGAGCTAGAAATCTTATTTGGGATCAAATCATCACTGAGATCAATAAAATCTGGGATTACTTCAAGATAATTGAAGAAGAGGTTTCTTTGACAAATGAAGCAGATCAAGCAATACAACAAGCATTTTGAGAATTAGGAACTAGGCCTCAATTTGCTACTAGAATCATCGAGTTCCTAAATTCTAACTCAAAAGAAGCATTAATAATTAAAAGGGCGAAAGAAAGAACTACAATGGTAATGGAAACAAAGAACATTTTCACAAAAAGAAGTCTGATACAACAAGCACGGAATAAATCTATAATGGTTAAAAGAAACATTGAATTTTTTACCAATAAGTTTGAGAACTTGGTAAAAATGGGATTGCCTTCAACATGGAATAATAAAGGAAGACTTCTAACATTTGAAAATTACAGAAAAGACATGTTCAAAGTTAGAGAAAATGAGGATAAATTTCAAGGAATGACTAAAGTCTTGAGTGGACATACTATTTTGGATATTCTCATAGATGATTTTTATCTATTGTTTGGATATTCACATAGATGATTTTTATCTATTGTGGTAGATTAAAAATATGTTCTCAGATCCCCCTTCATATAAGAAATACATCGAGTTATATATTGCATGCAAGAAGATGATGGCTTTAAACTACCCATCAAGTGAAAATTGGAAGTTTCTAATTCAGTTGTTAACTGAATGAGTCATCAAAATGGATGGAGCAAAATTAGGAGATATTTTTTGGGCAAATCCTAAATTCGAATGCATTCGTTACCTTTTTTGTAAAATCAGATCTGTTGTTGTAAATTGGAGGCTGAAAAATAGCCCTTGATGACTACTTTTGATTATGTTTATTTTTGTACAAAAGAGAGAAACTTCGATGTAAAAAGGGTTGGATTTTGCCTAAAAAAAAGGACTGAAATTTTTAATAAAATTCTATTATTATAAAACTTGAGTGATTCTCGATTTGATTGTTTTAGTCTATGTTTTTCCTGTTATCTTATGGTTCTAACATTTCATAATTTTCTTCTTTGAATATGTATTTCATATTTTCCTGTAAATGTAATAATTTGGTACCACAACCACTGCTACAACCTCAAAGGAATTTTAAAATTCACAGACTTTTACAATTATACTGTAAGTATAAATTGGACCCGTGTTTTCAACTATTATTCCTTATGAACATTGATGAAATTTTCATTCTTTATTGATTGAAATTACTTTAAGTTAGATACAGATATAAACAATTTCCTTTATTGAAAGTTAAATGATACTTATTCAAAATTGATATATTGTTAAGATTTCCATTTTGTTTCTTTGTATTCTTCTGTCATTCATTTAAATCTAAATTATCTAGGACATTCAAGTATTGCTTTGTCAATTTATGATATTTACTTATTAAAGATAAAAGTCATAGTTGTTATCGGACTAATCGGTAAATTCGGACATAAACAGATCTCCCTAGATCCCACTGGAAACTAGAACAAAACATAACATAATGCACACTCTGCCTTAAACTTCATCATCATGTGAACTAGTTTAATGAGTTACAAGTGGTGTACCTTTTAAACGATGCTTGTCCTCGCTAGTGTCGTCTTTGTAACTCCTTCCTTTTATTTTTAAAATGGTAAGCCTGTCTAATAATCACAAACCAACAACGAAGGAAAACAAAGATACATACATTCTAATGAAGTCTATGTATATGATCAAGGAATTATACAATAGAAGACGAGATGTTTATATAGGGAAGAAATGCATTATTGTATTAAGTGAATAGAAAGTGGAGAATACAACCCATGCCTTCATGTTGAAAGTTCCCCTTTCGATGGCTCTTTGCTTCAACACATACACCTTTTCTCCAATGCCTTGAATGAAGAACATCCACAATCTAACTTGAAGAACTAAAGAAAATCTCTCAAGCATAATCTGAAGTAGAACTCCCCATACAATTCTTAGCCTATTCAACCTTATTCTTTTCCATGAGAGATCTCTCTTTATATAGTGTGAAAGAGAGATGGATGAAGATATTAGGATGATCCCACCAAATCAGAGAAGCGAGTAAGATGCAAACAGATCGAAGGCCACCTCTTCTACAACATTCGTGAAATTTGACTTTTCCAAAGATTTAAGCATCATCGTACCCTGTGTATGTAGCAGCATGTGACTTCGTCGCAATCCAAGTATAGTGTAGTATGTGATGATCAGGCATCGTCACACCCCATGAATAGAGTAGGGTGCGACGACTTTCCTTCATTAGGTTTTTGGCAGAGTAAATCAAATCAATTTTCCCATGGAGAAAGTATCTTTTAATATTTTTAGGGAACATGGAAACATGTTGTCAGGTGATCACTGAGGTGACCAAAATAATGTGTAACAGAATGCCCCCCAAAGTATGAAGTTAGAACTCGTGATAGCTGAAATACTTTGTAGAATGTGTGTGTCGAAAACAAGGAGCACATCGATCAGGAACCTGCAAACAAACAAGCATCTACATAATATCATACCATTTATGAGGTAGGCATTCCCATACTCAGACTACAAGTGACTCTAATCATAAGTGTCAAGTGATTCATGGCCACTAAACATACACTGTGGATCCATGTCATCATGATTCAACATAGCCACCAGGAATACATTGTGGATCTATGCTCTAAAAGAATTCAAATTCAGACATATCCACGAGACATACAAAGTGGATCTATGTGTCAATACAAATCATGAATACTCTGTCACAACCTGGAATAAAGTGATAAGATCCAGGGTCTTCATTTCCATCGTCTCTAAGTACGAATATATCCATGTGATTATAGGTGTTGAAGTGGAACATGGTAGAAACCACATGATTACCGATCATTAATGAAAATTGTTAACAAGTGCGAGGAAAATCACCATTGATGTCTATGACTCCCAAGGTACCCTATTACAATCTAACGAATATGAATAAATGAGTTGAAGTTGAACACTCGATGGAATCTTCCAATCAGGACTCAATGATGTGAACCCACTGTTGAAAGCAAAGAAACGTGCCATTGAGGCATGCAGGCTCTAAGGTACTGAATGATTTCTAAGTCTTGTTCCCGGATAATGTGTTGAAGTCGACAGGAAAAGACTCGTCACAGGAGGTCCTTGATGTATCCCCCATCAATGAAATGAAATATGTAATATATTTGAAGTAGATCAGAGTATGAATCGATTCAGAACTAACATAGGGAAGGCTGACATGGTACAAAATTTATAACTGCAGATGGTCGACTTGATAGAAGGCTCGTTTAGGTTGGACTTCTCTTGAACATATGAATGACATGAAAATGGTCTTGGAAGCATTGACTCAAAAAGGACCCAGTACATGGACTTGTGGATGGTCAAATGAGAGACAGATGGATTTCCCAACCCGGATACAATGATGAAGAGGGGTGTCATGTTCAAGAGCAAATATCACTGCCACTAACACAAATATAGAGACATGTTTCTTGCCAATTTTCCCCCACCACTTCTGGCAAGTACCTCTTTACTTTTACGCAAGCTTGAGGAGGATAACATATGCTTGTTGAAGTTCATCCTTCATATGACTCCCTCAGAGTATGTTTAACGAACCATAAGAAGGAGTGGTTCAATCCCATATGATTCTTTCGATGTTTGTTTAAAGAGTCCAAGGAAAGAAAACTCAGGGGTTTTTCAATTTTAGAGAGTTTGAAATACACTTAAAGAGAACTCCATCAGGTCCTTTTTTGTAAATTAATCCGACAAGACCAAAAAAGTGATAATATACCACTTGTCAAATGTTTTCTTCAAATACTTTTACGAGTGTGAAAAGAACAAGGTCGCTCGGCAATCTTTTCATTATTAATGAGTGTGAAAAGAGCTTAAAGCATAATCCATAGGTTTCGTTTTTCGAGTCACCATTACGAGTTCGAAAAAACAACAAAAGACTACTCAATTACATTCTCATAGTTTTATGAGCATGAGAAAGAATTAAGACTTTCTCGGAGTTTTTCCTGAAAAAGCTTAAAAGGATCTGTACATGTGACAAATATGTAAAAACAAACCAAAAAAAGGGACCCATGTTCCAAGTTTTCACCTCTAGACTTTTCAATCTGTGAAAATCAACCACTTGTAAAGTTGTTAGGACTTTAGGGTTTGGATAAAGCATAAAAAATAATATAATATGAAAATAAAAAATAACAAAATTCAATAAAATAGGTAAAAAACCATGTTTTACCATTTCATTTGTAACTTTGCCCAAACATTGCTCCAAAGCCCTTTTTCACCTAGATTTTCAAATATTGATTACGGAGTGCACAGTGGATCATTTCACAAATCATCTCTACAGAAGAGGTAATATCCTTCCCCTTCATCTTTTCATGGATTAAAAATTGATTTCCATTGGTTAAAACATGTTTTGGGGTCGAATTTTAAAGGGTACCCACGCGTTGAGGTCGTCGTAGGTGCCTTATATTGGGCACTGTGACGATCTAGGATCGTCGCAGGAGACCCTAAATCTAGGGTGCGACGACACCGCATTGTGCGAATGCACAGGCATGCGACGTCTGTAGCCCAAAATTTAAAAAGATGAACCCAACAAAGGCAAAAACCCCCAATAAATAAAATTATGTTTCTAATCTCTTTTTTATGGTTCCTTGGTAGGTCTTCCATAGTCAAGATGTTGGAATGGAGTGAACAGGAGCACGAAGAAGAATATTACTTCGTCGGGAATTACCCGAGAATAGTAATGGCCCTTCGGCAGTGTGGGCTACTGAAATTCTTCAAGATTCAGGGCATGAGGGCCCAGCTGAGACTACTTGAGTACTTAGTTCATATGTGGGATGTGAACGAGAAGGCATTTCATGTGGGTTCCCACACACTCACCATAGATATTGAGGATATCTATTTCCTAATATGACTATCTCGTCGGGGTTCACGGGTGACACTTACAGGTAGCAGGGGTGGTGGTGAGCATATGAACTACTACATCAGTCATCATTATGTGTCGGGAACCGAGAAACATAGCGGCAAGGTTGCTATCAGGGATTTCTGAGATTTTCCTTTACGAACCATCCTCTATACTATTACTCGCATGGCAAGGAGTGCATCTCCCCACATGGCTCTGCAGAGCTATTTTCAATAAGCATTGGAGTGTATGGAGCCCCGAGTCTTCAACTGGTGTGAAGGGGTCCTTAAAAGCATGAAGAAACAACTTACCAAGTTCAAACGTAGTGGATTGAAACAATTAGGATATAGGTCTATTTGGGTATCCTTCTTTCTAAAGAGGGTCCCAGTCTTACACTTACAAGTAGAGTGGGGTATACCTGCTCCACAGGATCTGAGGATGAAGAGGTGGGTAGATCTCATGGCCCAACATGGAGGCAGTCACATCATCAGGTATAGTGATGTCTTCTTCGAATGGTTGAGGACTTAAATGCTCATGGTCGATGATTATGCATATGTCGAGCTAGACTTCTATGGAGATCCGGACCTAGCTCTTCTTGAAGGTTCCTAGTGGGGGGACATAGGTAAGAAGGAAATTTTGTTTATATAACGTTTTTGTTATTTATAATGATATAAAATGTTTTTTGTGTTGTTTATCCAATCACTATTCGAGTGCTCTTCGATAATGTAGATGTGGGACCTTATCGTCCTGCAGGTTCATCCCCTATCCAGAGGCTAGGGGAGAGAGGTGTCATAGCAGGAGTAGTTTTTGTCGACTTTGAGATCATAGAACAAAATCCAGAGGGACTCACAATGAATGTCCATGATGCCTCTATAAATGATATTCCTAGGCATTACTAATGCCACATAGTGGGCGTATCTACATCCATCGGTCAACTGCTTTGTAGAGTAGCACGGGAAGTCGCATGTTATAGCGAGCAGTATCCTTGATGCTCTGTTGTATATGAATCCATGTGCTTCACATTTTTGATATTTTGGTCTTCAAACAAAAACACTTTTTGTAAACTTTTATCGTTATTAATATGACGCTTCTACCGACTTACTTGTTTTAGATACAAAGTGTGGTTGGATTTTATAAATGTCTCAAATTTGTGTCTAACACATAATTAGCTAATGCATCTATTAATGTATTTAGACATCTAGGAATGTGTTGATATTCAATGTAATCAAAATGACGTTCCAAGAGGCGAATTCATAAATATACCCTTAACAAAGTAGGACTTCGGATAGAATAAACGTTACTCGATTGTAGGACCACCAACTTTGAATCAAGTCATACAATAAGATGGTAGATTCCAAGTGAAACAACGTCAATCAATAATTCGATGATTGCACTGTATTATGTGATATTGTTAGTTGCACAACCAAGGAAAACACCATGTAGACTGATCAATTCATCTGTAGGTGCATAGATTGCCCAAGCAACAGACGCTAAGTTTTGAGTACTGCGACTAGTGCCATCAACGAATCCAATGTAGGGTAGTGAAGACACCGACATCTAGAAACCAAGAACAATGCAAGGTAAGCAGTTGAAAAGTGGAACCAAACAATGAAAAAGCACACAAGAGTATGATACACTAAAATACACAACACATGCAAAAATGATTTTAAGCATAGTACTTCTTCAAGTAAAGCCCATTTTTGGGTTCACTCAAAGGGACTCCATCATAATCTACCAGCTCATAAACTCCCTTCTCCAACACTCATTTCACAATATAAGGACCCCGCCACATGGGCTCGAATTTACCAACCCCTAGCAAATCTCGATCTTGCTCGTAAAGAAGAACTAGATCACCTTCAAAAAAAAGACGCGGCTTGACATGCTTGTCATATTGGGCTTTGACACGTTTTTTCTGAGTTTCAATAACTAAGGCAGCATCATGACAGGTTTCATCTAATTGCATCAAATACAAAAGATGTTCCTCTTCAACAGAGTTGTTAGGGAGAAGTTCGACGGCCAATTTCAAAGATGGGATTTCACATTCAATCGAAAAAATTGCTTTGATACCATATACTAATTGGAAAGGTGTGAATCTCATGGCATACTTAACGGATGTCTGATAGGCCCATAATGTTGAGAACAACATTGTGTGCCAATTTGACATATGAATTCCTACCATCCGTCGAAGCATAGTAGTGAGAACTTTGTTAATTGCTTCAATCTAGCCATTGGCTTGCGGATAATAGGGGGTTGAGTTTTCATGGCGAAGACCCAATTTTTCAATAAGTTCAGACATCATAAAATTGCGAAAATGAATACCGTGATCAGTAACAATGGCTTGAGGGACACCAAATATAGTAATGATATGATTGAATATGAACAATGCTACAGGTTTCCCGGTATTATCAAATGTAGGCATCGCCCCAACCCATTTAGTGAAATAATACACAGCTAGAATAATGTATCCATGCCCCCCGGCCGAGTGAGGGTTACATATCATGAAGTCAATGCCCCATTTGTCGAAAGGATCGACGAAAACTATAGGGTAAAGAGGAGCAGGGTGAGATCGGATCTTATTGTTGTAGGTTTGACAAGCGTGGCATTTCTGGATGGCAGTAATGCAATCCTTAAACAACGAAGGCCAAAAATAACTAGCTTGTAAGATCTTTTGGGTAGTGGCATACCCAGACATATGACCACCACATGCTCCAGAGTGACAGTCATTCAAAGATTTCTCAGCTTCATCGTAGGTGAGACATCGTCAAAATATGGAATCAATACCACTGTGGTAAAGGGTATCACCAAGGATGATGTATTGACGGGCTTGATACCGTATACGACGATGATCTATACTAGAAATATCAGGCTGGAAAGTTTGGGTTTGGAGATAGATGATAATATATTCATACCATACGTCATCAGAACTAATCAGAAAGAGGGATTCGTCAGGTAAGGAATCCTCTTCCACATTTTATGTCTCAATAGAGGGAAGGTCACATATCAATTCGGAAAGAAACACGGACTTCTTTGACTTGGCACGTTCAAACCCCAAATCGAACTCTTGGAGGATAACTATCCATTTGGAGTACTTTCCCCCCATCAATTTTCGAGTAAGGATATGTTGCATGGGGTTGCAATCAGAAATGACTGTGGTTCTACGTAATAGGATGTAGTGACGAAATCGTTGAACAACTTGAATAGCTTCCAAGGCCAGTTTATCCACATGTAAATATTTGGTTTGGGTGGTCATGAGACTCTGACTTAAATAGTATATAACATGATCATCATGTGAATCATCCTCTTGGACCAAAACCATGGAAATGGTAGAGTTTGAAGCAGCTAAATACAAGAAATAATATCGGCTATAGTCAGGTGGAAACAATAGTGGCATACGGGTTAAAGTGAGCTTCAAAGCCTCAAAAGATTTGTTTGCAGTATCGTCCCATACAAAATTGTAACCTTTCTTGAGAAGCTGAGTAAATTTTTTTGTTAATTCAGCATTGTTGGGAATGAATCGACGCAAAAAAATTGTCTTCCCTTACAAACTTTGAAGTTAGCGTAGCGTGGAAGGAGGAGGTACATTAAGAATAGTCTCAACCTTCAAGGGGTCCACCCAAATCCCATGTATAGACACGATAAAACCAAGAAGTCGGTCGGATTCCACACAAAAAACACATTTGTGTGGATTTAAATGTATGCGATAATAACGACAACATAGGAAAATGGCCCGTAAATGTGTTGGGTGATCTTGATGACGCATGGAATGCACTGGTAGATCGTCTAGATAGGGTTGTACAATGTGCTTAATATCATGAAAAGCATAAGACATAGCACATTGAAAAGTCCCACCAACATTCTTTAGACCAAAAGGTAATTTCCGGTAAGCAAAGGTTCCCCAAGGAAAAATAAAAGCAGTCTTGTGTTGATCCGCTGGTAAAATATTGATTTGATTATAGCCGAAGAAATCATCCATCAAGGAGAAGATTTCACTCCCAGCATAGTTGTCAACGATCTGGTCAACGAAAGGGGTTGGATAATTTTCCTTAGGACAAGCTTTATTTATATCCATATAATCTACACAAACACGGATCGTGCCTTGTTTCTTATTTACCAGAACAAGATTGGATACCCAATCAATCAAAGCCACAGGATAGACAAAGCCATCCTTAAGAAGTTTTTTAACTTCAAGATTGATAGCAGCAGCTTTACGTGGATTTATTGGGTGAAGTCTCTACCAAATGAGTTTAGCATTCAGGTAAGTCTTAATCTCATGCAAAAAAATATCAGGATCAATACCAGGCATTTCTTCATAACTCCAAGCAAAAACATCATGAAATTATTGGAAAAGGGCTTTATAACTGTGAACCTCATCAGTAGAACATTAGGCATCGATATGAACATTTTCCATGACCCCGGATTTAATCTATATGTCAAGAGGAACGGTAGGTGAAATGTTACTCAAGTTCCCTTCATACAAAACATCGTGTGTTGACTCAGGAACATAAGAAATAACAACAACGATAGACCGAGTCGAAATCTGTTGGTAAATCTCTATGGTCTCATGTTCTAGAAAGATAATAGAACGATGATGCCCATCATCCCATGGGGTATCTTCCATAGACATGACCGACATGATCATCTCATCAGTAGGAAAGATCACGTGGAATGGATCAGGAGATGTATCACAGAGAGAAGGAGAAGAAGGATTCGTCGATTGAATAGCTTGATAAGTTGATTCCACCGGACTTAAAGGCATTCTATTGTCGTAACGAAGATAATCACCAGAGCTAGGTACTATCCATGGGTCATATGACCCAGGGGTTTCACAAACATCGGTTGATATCATGTTGATCGAAGCGACAAAAGGAGGAGGAATATCAGGTGATGGAATAGGAAATGTACCCATCAAGGTCGAATCTTTTAAAAGACCCACACCGACATTCTCACAACCGAGAGATGTTTTTGAGATCAAAGGTACATTGCTAGTACATGAATGAGTTCCAGAGAATGAGATTTCCAACCATGCCTTGGCTCCTAATTTTGTTAAAACGCCCAAACTCTAGCCTCTACAATGAGACTCTGACCAGTTCTGAACATGAATCCAATAAAAAAATGTTGAAGAATATAATAGCAACTACATCAAAATTGTTGTATGTTTGACAAAACAACAGATTTTAGTGGATGGATATCGAAAATAAATCACACAGATTTGTTCCTTTCTTTAAGCATCAACAAAAGTCTCTTACATAACTTTTGATGGAGGCACTCCCGCTATCTCATGGAATTTTTTTTATTAATTTAATTGTTGAGAAGCGCACTATAACAAATGTTTAGCAAAAGTTTACCAGACAACATGACAATGACTTCTCTGGATTCTCAATGGACTCTTAGTTGTTTACTGTTGTTGTTTCTTGCTATTGTCGCATCTGTTGTTGACGTGCATAACATGACTATTGATGAATATGTCAATTACATGAATCCTCCAGCAGTGTACAAATTTCAAAATAAACATGGAGATACCATTTTATGTGTATTATACGCTGATCAAATATCTCTATAGGGTACGGAGCAACCGTCTATGGAAACTAAGGCTGATCGAAAGACAGAGTCAGGACTAAATTATGGAAACAAAACAAAATGTCCAAAGGGCACAGTGGAAATTCTGGAAACAAAATGTGAACATGTAGAAAGGGTGGGATCTGTGACAAGATTTATAAGCAAAACAAGAAATTTACTCACAGATCCTGTGTAGCATGAGCACGCGAGGGTGTCATTCAAAACGGATGCTCAGCCAATCAATGGAGCAAGTGCAGGGCTGAACGTATGGAATCCATATTTGGACACTGAGGATGGTATATTCACTTTGAGTCAAATTGGGATTATAAATTACCATCAACCATTGGAAATTATATAGATCACATGGGCAACTCTATAAATTTCATATTTGAATGGACATCATATGCATAATTGAATGAACATTTTCCAGCATATGCAACACATAGGTCTACATATAATCGAAACAACAACACGGTAAACAAATTGATTCATAGTTACCATGCATATCTATCACTCATATTTGATAGCATGCATCTATAAGAAATTTAGAATACCTTTGGTGGTAGTGGTGGTCACAACTCATTTAATCCAGATGAATTTTCACTTGTCTTCTCTAGCTTTCTTCCATACGAATTGTTACTGATATCATAATGTAGAGGAGGCAGATCAGATCGTGCTTGAGAAGCTAAAATTTATTTGACATGCCAAGAGTAGCCATCATCCATCAACTCAGATTCTAAATCGCTCATGGAAAACTACCATGAACACATCAGGCCCTTAAGACCATAAGAAGCTCTAATACCAATTGAAGAAATTGAGCATAATCATATTAGGACAAGAAGATTGGCGGAAAAGGCCTCAAGCCATAATTCTGAACATTGTATTCATCTTAATAATACAAAATATATAATACAATAATGAAACCACCTCAATTGTTCTCACATCGACACCTCATCAGGAGATAAGGTAGGAGGAGACAATATAGGAATCTAGAGACACACTTAGGATAACAACTATATCCTAGTATGTAAAATAAATAAAGGTGGTATACTTAGACTTAATGATTGTATATGAGAAAGAGGCTAACAAGTTGGTCGACAATAACGACCTTTCCTTGGTGCGGGAAATGTAACACACAAAAAAGATTACACACAATTGCACGCATGGAATCAATCCAGCTACGACCAAGTAGAAGGTTATAATCAAGAGGTGCATCAAAGACATCGACCTCGACCTCGACATTGATCGATTTACCTTCTAATGTAATAGAAAATGAAGGAAGAACACTGTAAGGTTTAAAACCTGTACCATTGAAGGATTTAAGAGTATTGTGTGACTCGGTAAGGGTAGGAGAGCCAATAGCTTTCCAACAAGTAACATACATAACGTAAGTCAAGGCTCCTTCATCAATAAAAGTTCAACATATATTCTTATTTTCCACAACAACTTGGATCTATAATGATAAATGAGGAGGAAGCCTTGGAATATGATCTTCCAAGTCAAATATTATCAAATTAGTATCAGTAGGATCAATTCCACCAATAGCATTTAACAACACCTTCCATTGAGTAGGACAACTTTGAAGGACTTCGAGAACTGACATCACAGAGGGTTCTTGCACAAGGTCTTTCACAATACTGTATGTTTGGGCAGCACGTGCATGAGGATTAAATGAAGACTTTTGAACAATGCCCTTGGGAGGAGGACGAAGAACTATATCTAGGCCTGATCGTTCAAGATGAAGATGACCCTTTGGAGGTGAATTTGGGGGAGGATGTTGAACCAATGGAGGTGGTAAATTGTTAACTTTATCTTTCGATGGAGAATAATTTTTGGCTCGAGTTGCGACCGCAACTTCGTTCTTCTTGGAGTCACCAGTGCACATAAGCACATAAGATGAGGTAGAGGGAGAAGGTTGGTCATGAATTACCAATCTCTCTTGATGCTAAGAAGGAAATGGTTGTGACAAGACAGCATGTGTAGAAGGTTTCTCGGTCCCTTGCAGGAACTTAGTAACCTCAACGCGTCGTGGAAAATCTTTCATATAATTATCGTCGCCATAAATAAGGCAAGAGCAACGAGGTTTACGTTTATATTTATCATCAAATGGATGTGTTTTGGGTTTCTCGGATTGTTGATTATTATTTTTTCCCTCCTTATTCTTACCCTTCCCTTTATTTTTATTTTTATTTTTACCGGTAGGTGTAGATTGAACCGAATTAACTTCAGAAGTTTCACCGGAAGGAGGAGTAGGAGTAGGAGTATTTTGTACATTAGAAGTGGTAGAATTGGGATTGGTATGACTAGCTTGTGTAGACTGAGTCTCAGCATGAAAGGTGCCAATCATGCCATCAACAGCATGAGAAGCTACTGGAGGTGATGGGGTAGGATTCGTAGAAGGACGACGAGCATCAGGGATAAGGTCATATAATGTGCCCATTTGTGAATAAACAAGATCTAAATATTGAGCACGACTAATCGCCTGCTCTTCAGTGACAACACCCCCCATGGAAACATCATGGGCTATAGGACCAATGAGTGATTTGGTAAACCACTCAGCCAATAGTTGATCAGGAAGGGGAACTTTGATTAAGCGTCTTCTCCTCCTCCACTCATGGATATGATCAGAAATATGAGTGGAAATGATTGTTTAAAAGAACTCAAAATTCTGGTTCATGTCTCATATCAAATAGGCAACTGGTAATGCGTTAAGAAGGCCATGGATAGGGTATTGAAGTCATTAAAGAATCCTCATGGTAACTCAATGTACCATTTGGTTGCCGAACCCGTGAGAGTTCATTGGAAAAGTCATAATCTTATGGAGTCATCCATTAATGAGTTGGACGAACACCAAAGATGGAAAGTCATGACGTGATTATTCAGGTCTTCTCCTGATCAACTATCAAACCTAGGAATGTCATACGATAATTTGGTTGGTATGATGGGCCAATAAGGAGAATGTAAAATAGGATCATTCAAAATCCTAGATAAATCTGGTAAATCCAAAGTGGCAAGAAAAGGCAATTGTCTGTTCACTTGAGGAAACTGGTAGTTTTGAGGAGGCAGACCCATAGGTATACCAGTAGGACCATAAGCAGTCTGTATATAGTTAGACAGTCCCGACAGATTCAGTTGTGAAGGGTTTTGATTAAGTGGGCCCCCTTGGAAAGGAGCATTAGACTCAAAAGTTTGACCCCAAGTAGGATTCATAGAACCTGGATACGGTTGACCGAGATTAGGGGTACAAAATCATTAACTTGAGGATGTTTCCCCCAGACGGTTGTTGATTCCCTTGGAATGGAAGATTCCAAGGTTGATATTGTAAAACAGGTATATTTTGTCCATAAACTAAGTTCTGGCCTCCAACCTGAGGTTTCCCCCCAAGTTGAGGTTGTCCCCCAATCTGAGGTTGCCCCCCAAATTGAGGTTGCCCCCCAACTTGAGGTTGACCTCCAACAGGAATCCGAAAACCAGAAGTGACAAAATGACTGGTGCCTCCAACTAGATTGGAGCCACTATGGCCAAGATGATTAGATCCTCCTAACAGAGGTGGAGGTGGGACATAAGGCCCCTCGAAGAGAACCTGGGTAGGTGTAGGAACAAAATGACTAGCAACATTATACCCAAGAGGAACAAAAAGTCTAGACCCTCCGGATGGATTCTGGGTAGGAATAGAAATGGAAGTATTCAAAGCATTATACCCAAGGGGAAGTGACGGATTTGATCTAAGTGAAAGTGGTGTCCCAATAAGAGCTTGAGAGATCACCGTATTTCCAGTAGAAACAGTTGTAGCTTGTGGGACCATAGTAGAGTGGGAAATCTGGAGAGGAAGATGGAGTGAGAACCAACCAACAATTGGTCTGAAACTATGATGACATTACTGGTTGTGCCAGTAAAATGATCTAAAGGTACCGTATAGGCAACAGATGTCTCGGGCATTTTCGATGCCATAGGTTGATTAGAATTCGTTCCTAGCATGTCAAAAATATTGTGTCCTGAGCTAGGATTGAAAACTCCAACAGTGTGAACCGGGGTTCTAAATGATTCACTTTGAAAAAGTGGATCGTCTACTCCAGACTCTGTGTTAGGTCCAGTAGGTACTTCAATATTCTTGACAACAACAATTTCTCCCGATGAATTCATCCGGAGCAAATGTGCATCGTGTCTAATACTCAATAATGGGTTTGGGGGAAGTCTAAATTCCTTTAACGAATCTAAAACAATTATGAATCCTTCTAAAGAATGTGAACTTCCAGCCTGTGAGGCTACTTCGTTATTAACTGCTCCCTCAGGAGAGCCCTCTGGTGAGTTAGGAAGAAAAGGGAGGTAACCTTTCGGATCTTCCGGAGGTAGCCCTTTCATCCTACATGAACGGAGAAGGCCGATGTCAGTCGAACCAAATAAAGAACGAAACAAATATATGGCCAACTAGAGAAATAAAAATCACCCACTAATAAAATCTAGAAATCAAACCAAGCAAACAAACCTTCTTATTTCGAAGTCACTAGTTGGTGATGAAATCCAACATCGCAAAATAAAGACAAGAAGGGGCTGGGATAAAGTGGGTGGAAAAGTTACGCTGACGACCTGCTTAACGGACTTACACCATGGTGCAAGCCCCCACACATAATCGTGGGTATACCCTCCTAGGAGCTCGAGTGAGTTTGGCCAATGTTGATTCCAGGTACCGTGAATACTTTCCCCTCCACAGTCACCTCATGTAAAGACCCTAAAGAGATAGCATACTAAGGTTACCAATTACGACAATAATGTCTGGGGAAACAGTCAACAATCTGATCCATGCGCAAAGACAGGGTATCTAGCTCGAAATCAACTCTATAAGTTCCCACACCTAATCATGGGTATACCCTCAAGTGACCCCTAATAATACGTGCAATCTCTACACTAAGGCCAACAAAGCAGGGTGAGTAACTCTGTCAGTCCTAATGCGACCTCATGATTGACCCTTGTGTTAGAAGGGCTTCCCAGGACAAAATGTAGTAAGTGAATTTGAACTCTCCCTATCACAATATCCTATTGTGTGTTTTGATGTTTTGGAGAGTGTGCCTTTCAACCTATTCCAAAGCACTATCCTAGCTAATGTTGGTGAAGAGAATTTCTAGAAAATAAAATTTGCTAATAAATTTTAAAATTATGTTGTATTTTATAGGTTGTTGTTTACTCAAAAGGGAGATGGAAATGAAATTGATGATGTATGTGACCTTGACCCAATAAAATGAAATAAAAGATGAATATGCAATCTTTCAATTCGATGAACTCTAATTACAGTAGGGAGAAGGTATCTCTTTTTGAAGTACAAAAGCTACGAAATACAATTTCTCAATTCTTGAATGAACAAAATTCCAAATAATCATGAACTAAAACTTTTTCCAACTTTCTCCTTTAACAAATATTTTGAAATCAAAAACTTCCTTATGAAAGATTACTAAAAAGAATAAATGAATTTAGTTCTTCATTTCCCAAATCAAATCACAGATGTAATGAAGAAAGGAAAGCGTAATCCAAGAAAAGTAACACTCTCAACACAATTCCCAAATCAAACTCATAACGTGGACAAAAATGAAAATGATTGGAAAGCCTTTTGTCAAATGCAAACAAAACTGTTTCTCAATCAATAAACAATCTAGAAAGTAAAAAACAATCCAAAACTCAAATAAA
This sequence comes from Picea engelmannii, assembly GCA_009831015.1. Taxonomy (NCBI): domain Eukaryota; kingdom Viridiplantae; phylum Streptophyta; class Pinopsida; order Pinales; family Pinaceae; genus Picea; species Picea engelmannii. The sequence goes on from ML781723.1 coordinate 621,625, forward strand.
TCAAAGACCCTTTGTCAAACAAGCACTCAGGACCAAGATCCAGAGATTATACCCTTGTGACAAAAAATCAAAAGCAAAAACTTGAAAAATCACAAAGACAATCTTTCAATCCCTGAAAACCAATCAAATGAAAACTTTAAACTCATAAATCAATCAAACACTAGTATTAGAAGTTCATCCCAAGAAATTGAGGCAAAACTGGGTGAAAAAAGAAAAATTGGCTCTCTCCAACAATTCCTACAGGAATCATTGCAGGTGACAATGGAGCACAGTGCGACGAGCTAGGGTCGTCGCAGGCTACCAATAGGGCACGGTGCGACGTTGATGCACTGGTCTGCACAAGCAGGGTGCGAAGTGAGAGGATCATTGCAAGCTATATATATAGTACAATGCGACGATATCTGTAACTAAGGAACAATTGAAAGAAAGACAAAAGATCAAACTGAACCTTCAGACCCAAGGAGTCCAAATGGGTCACCCACAGACTCAGAGAATGAATTTAACCAAAAGAAGGCAATCTAAAAGCAAATAAGAATAAAAAAAACAAAATAAAGTCGCACTCCCCAGTGGAGTCACCAATTTTGTTATCGGACTAATCGGTAAATGCAGACATAAACAAATCTCCCTATATCCCACTAGAAACTAGAACAAAACAAAACAGAATGCGCACTTCGCCTTAAAATTCATCATCATGTGAACTAGTTTAATGAGTTACAAGTGGCGTACCTTTTAAACGATGCTTGTCCTCACTAGTGTCGTCTTTGTAACTCCTTCCTTGTGTTTGTAAAATGGTAAGCTTGTATAAGAATCACAAACCAACAACGAAGGAAAATAAAGATACATACATTCTAATGAAGTCTATGTATATGATCAAGGAATTATACAATATAAGACGAGATATTTATATAGGAAAGAAATGAATTATTGTATTAAGTGAATAGAAAGTGGAGAATATAACTCATGTCTTGATGTTGCAAGGTCCCCTTTCGATGGCTCTTTGCTTCAACACACACACCTTTGCTTCAATGCCTTGAATGAAGAATATCCACAATATGACTTGAAGAACTAAAGCAAAGCTCTCAAGCATAATCTAAAGTAGAACTCTCCGTACAATTCTTAGCCTATTCAACCTTAGCCTTTTCCATGAAAGATCCCTCTTTATATAGTGTGAAAGAGAGATGGATGAGGAGATTAGGATGATCCCACCAAATCAGAGAAGCGAGTAAGATCCAAACCTATTGGAGGCCACCTCATCTTCTAGAAGATCCCCTTCTAGAACATTCATGAAATTTGACTTTTCCAAAGCTTTAAGCATCATTGCGCCATGTGTATGTAGCAACATATGATGTCGTCGTAGTCCAGTTATAGTGCAGGATGCGATGATCAGGCATTGTCACACCCCATGAATAGAGCAGGGTGCGATGACTTTCCTTCATATGGTTTTTGGCAAAGGAAATCAAATCACTTTTCCCATGGAGAAAGTCTATTTTAATATTTTTAGGGAACATGGACACATGTTGTCAGGTGATCACTGAGGTGACCAAAATAATGTGTAACAATAACCTAAGGTAAAACAATAAAATAATATGTTTTAGTACATAATTCAAAAATTAAAATCAATCAATTGTAAATGGATGCCTTGGCATAGTTTCCTAGCCAGAAACATCTCAAGGGTTACAACACATGGGAAGACCAAAGAACTCTATTCAAATAAATTTAGGTAATCTAGTCGACCAAGTTATCATCCTTCGACTAGGAAAATGCTAATTGAGTATTCTTACATACCCAAGGATCATGGACAATGACTTCATTGACATGAGATCTCTCAATGAAGTGAAATAAGAAAAATGATTTGGTTATGTAGATTTTAACTTTGTACAATATTTATTGCAAACATATTTTCAGTAAAAGAACAAAGAATATACAATGGCAAATACACACATTACACAGAGATTTTTCCCCTGGAAACCCAAATCGGAAAAAACAACATATTCTATATTCATTCATAGTGATACATTGTTTACAATACAATATACATATAAGAGCCAGCGACATCCAAAACCCTAACCCAATAACCTGGATTAGTCAACAACCCTAATTCCTTAATCGGAAATAGAAAATCATTGGCAAAAACCATGTGCCGAAAAACCGTCCGACAATGGACACAAAAATCGAGGCAAAAATGCAACACGTTTCCTGACGCAAAAAAAAAAATTAGGGGCCATCACCCCCCTGCACATACCCAACAGGTTAGGCTCATGGTGTGGAGATTGTACCACCCACGATGTTCCCAAAACCCTTTAATTTAGTTCCCACTAATAGACTTAGGAAGAAACCTACCCACAAAATATCATAATAAGGTTAGTCTTTAAATGCAACCTCACATACATTTTCATATTTAAAAATGGTAATATAAATGAGAGTTTCCTTAATATTGGAAATTACCTTGTGATAGATTTCATGGATCACATTTTCATATTTAAAAATGGTAATATAAATGAAAATTTCCCTAATGTGGAAATTGGAAATTACCTTCTAGATTTAGGAAGAACCCTACCCACAAAATATCATAATAAGGTTATTCTTTAAATGCAACCTCACACACATTTTCATATTTAAAAATGGTAATATAAATGAGAGTTTCCTTAATGTGGAATGTGGAAATTACCTTGCGATAGACTTTAAGGATCATATTTTCATATTTAAAATTGGTAATATAAATGAGAGTTTCCTTAATGTGGAAATTACCTTGTAATAGACTTCATGAATTTCCTCAATGCTTTGTAGAATAGCATCATTGTTTTTGATAGCTTGTCGACGTTTCGGATCCACAACAGGATCCATCTTCAGGACAAAAAAGCCTGAGGAACTTACACCCTCACTTTTTCCGAACCTTAACATAACTTGATTTTAAAACCAACCTTATTAAAACCAATTTATACCAACATACCTTATCAAAATCTTTTTGACATACATTAATAATAATATTATTATTAACTCTTTTACATATTAAACATAACTTAACCTTAACCAACATAATACTTTAATAATTACTAACATCAACCGGATAATTAAAATTAAACCATTTCCAAGACCATCCTAATTAATAACAACATATAATCTTCTACCACTAATATAACAATAATAATATTAATACTACCTCAATAAATTAACCCTAATTTAACCTATAATTAAACATAAAAATTAATATTAACACCATCTGGTTTATCAAATTAAACCACTTAATTCATTAATTAACAAAATCTCTATTTAATACCTATTTTTAAAAAAACTTCTCAAACCTAGGGTTTCACATAGCCGACTTTAGTTTTCCACACTCCTCATCATTATTTATTAGGGTTCCTCTCTTATTTTTCCTCAGGCTTTTTTGTCCTGAAGATGGATCATGTTGTGGATCCGAAACGTCGACAAGCTATCAAAAACACTATGATTCTTTCGACAATTTCTAAACAAATCTCTCACCACAAAAACCTAAATGATCAGCATCATTGTTATTAATCACAAGGTTTTCACTGATAGCTCCAATAATAAAAATATTAATAAATTTTATACCAAATAAAGGGTAGAAGATATTAATAAATTTGATACCAAGTAAAGGGTAGACTATTTAAGGCTCCTCGAGGCCGTGTGCAAGAGCTACTCAATGGGTTGAGACATGGAATACATCGGATAGAGACAAGAAAATAAAACTTGGGTAAATACATACATAGAATAAATCAAAAACCTCCACAACATATTATATTATTATTAATATTTAATTAATCTTCTTGTCTAATTTATAATCCTTTAAATGTATTATGCAATATTATAATTTTACTACATTATGATAAAGTATTATATCATATAAGTGGACACAAATAACCTCAATATGGGCCATTGAACACACTTTTTTTTAAAGTTATATATCATGTAGAGGGACAGTGTTGTCACCATAAGGGGATGCATAACTCATACTCCGTGGTTGAGAGATAGAGGAGAGAACACATTCCCAAAAATTCCAATGTTGTAAAGATTGATGGCCAACATCAATATAAATGGTGTTTTTAGAGCGACCAACTAAATGCAAGATTAAAATTCCATTTGTATTAATTTTACTTTATCATTATTCGATTATCATAATTTGTATAAACTCTTTACTAAAGTAAGAAATATCTTTTGCTTTTAAGACTAAAGTGACCTCTCCTTTTTTTTTCATTAAAAGAAACGTCTCCTCCTTTCCAATGTAAGCATTGGATGCCTTATATGTCACAAAGACCTACATAACATTAATTATATGTCACAAAGACCTACATAACATTAAAAGTCAATGGAATTATAAGTGTTTTCATAATCATTTTCATTTCTTCCTTTTGACGTGACAATTTCCTTGAATATTGCATTACTTTTGCTTATGCTTAGGTATTAGCAATTTCAGCACAAAAATGGCATGAAACCTGTTATCGAGTACAATTAGTTTATCTAGTACTTAATTCAATTATCTTAGGATGGAAAGGAGTACTAAATGCAATTATATGAATTATAATGATTAAAAAATATTAATTTAAGATGGAAAAGTTAGTATGGAGATTTAATCTATTAAAATGGAAAATATTAATAAGATTTATGAAAAAGAAAATTTTACATAAAGAGGATAATTGTGTTGCATTAGAGAACAGTTTTAACATTGTATGATCTACATGAGGCTAATGGTATTCCTATATTTGCAATGTCTAATGGACCTACCCCTAAGCCAAGATGTTCACTCCACATTTTGAATGACTTGTATGTAGAAAGTTGTTGTCATAGGTTGAACACCAAGGTAACACTCCATTAATATTTCCCAACGACCCATGGCCCACAAGCCTATCGAGATTAGCCTTTATGGCTTTACCTTCACGGCCTTACCTTCGTGGCCTTTACCTTCATGGCCTTTACCTTCATGGCCTTACCTTCACAAATTTTTCCCTGCAGAGTGTCGAGTTGACATTCTATAAAAAAAAATCGTGACCCACGACCTGCAATCCTATCAGGCTTAACTTCGCATACTTTTCTCGTAGAGTATTCTCCCGCGAGACCTTCCCGAAGAACCTTTTCCCTGTGAGCTTATTCTCGTGAGCCCCATTCCCACAAGCCTATTCCTGTGAGTCTTTCCCTGTGATCTCCCTCTCATGAGCTTCTCCCCACGAGCCTCTTCCTATGGCCTTTTCAAGATGCACACCGATAAGTTTCATCTAATACCTATAGTCCGCAAGCCTCTTGGGCTTAACTTCGGGGACCTTTGGACTTGATAAGTAGCATGGCATTGAGTTTTTCCTGCGAGGCTTTTCCTCGTGAGTTTTTCTCCCATGAGACTATTGACTTAGGATTTTTTTGCCCAAGCTCGTGTTTGATTTGGATCATCGATCTTTGCATTCGGGGTGATCAGAAGCATCAGTCCACCAAATTTATCCTACGACCCCTACCTTATTCCACCATGGACCTCGTCAATCCATGTCACAGTATAGTCCACATCATCATTGTACGAAATTTTTCCAAAATTCTGAAACTTGATTTTTTTTTGAGAATTTTTATAATTCCTCCAAAATTTCTCCATCAATGCACTTGGAAGTTCTTAATTGTTCCAGGTTGAATCTCGGTTGTTGATTCCTAATGTTGAAAATATCTGATCCATTGATCTTCCAACTCTTCAATCGCCATGGCAATGCGAAGCCCTTATCAGTAGTCGAGCGAATGAAAAGATCCCAAGAACAGCCCACGACTCAACAACAGGTCCATGCCATACAAAGCAAAGTCATGGAAGTGACTTAGAAGCTCCAGCCAGTCCAGGATGCAGCTTGCCTACTTTTTTAGGAGATTGAAGGACGAGGAGCATAACTAGAACAAGCAGTCACTACAATCGAACAATGCTTGGAAGGACTTGTGACCGAGGCATTTATTCAGGAGTTTGTCGAGCAGGAGGCCTTGGTGAAGTAGCTTGAGCCAAGCTCGAGGCATTTGAGGCAGAGTTACCCAGAACAGAGTAACTCGGGATGAGTCATAGGTGAGTGTGAGGGGCCTGTTAGCCCTTGACCAAGTTTTGGGACTTCGATAGGTTGGTCGAAGGTGGAGTGCAAGGCAAAGCGGAGATCATGGGATCTCGACCCCTTTTTAGGGAAATTTTGGGATAAGGGTTTATGTAATGGGTATGGGATGTCAACCCATGGGTTTACCCATGTTTAGGCCCATTTTGTAATGTATAAATATAAAGCTAGGGGATGTAAGAGGAGCCAGTGTGCTAAGTGAAGAGACCTGATAGAATCTTCTTAGTGTGGAGCTAGAGGATTTGTGCATACTATGTGTTAAGACTTGCAGAGCTAAGTGAAAGTGATTGTAAGAAGGCTTTGTGCTTAAACCTAGCTCGGGGAAGGAGGATTTGGTGAGGTGTGCACAGATCTCATATCCTATGAGGAGTGGGTTCCTGTGGCTTTGTGCGTGTAGAAGATTGAGAGAAGATAGTAAAGAAGAGAAGAGTTGGTGGACGTATCCCCCCGCTAGGGTGAACCACATATATCTTGTGTTATGGTTTCTTTGTGCATTATGGTTGTTATATTGTTCATATAATTTAAGCTTAGTGCAGTAATAAATGTTTAGATGAATCTGGTATGATAGATTAAGTGCTTAGTGATGTGAATGAATGCTAGATCTTATCTCTTTACATATGTTAAGTGCTTAGATGTGTTAGATCTAGTTACTACATTATTTTGTAATTAGGGTTTGAATCTGCGATGTGAATAAGGGTTAAACACTGATGAATGCTAACTGCTAAGTGCTTTATTAGAGTGGTGTAATCACAGATCTATGTCCCAGCTAGGTTGCAAACATTTGAGTCATGCAACCACCGCTACCTCTACCTCAGGTGAGACTTCATCTGCTTCGTAGGTGTTTCCGAAAGAGCCAGTAGTTAGGGTTTTGTTGGTGCGTTGTTGAAGCGTCGAACCCTGGGTCTATCCCTGTGCCAACAACATCTGAGGAGACGATTGATATGGTTTTGTTTCAGGAGGATGACGAGCTCCGCGAGCACGTCATCTACTATCTTATTCAAAACGTAGTTGGTCCTGAACTTAATTATTCCCACGTTGAAAAGATAGCTTTGGTTGTTGTTCATGTAGTCCAATGTTTGTGTCATTATATATTACTTTGCAAGGCTACTATGGTTTCCGATGTCAATCCATTTCAATACGTCCTTACCAGACGTATCATAGGGGAAAAATATAATAAACGGATTGTCATTTTACAAGAGTTTGATCTTGATTTCGCTTCTGCGAAATCCAAGAAATGGCTAGTCTTCACAGAGTTAATATCCGAATTTCCACGATTAGATGAGGACGTTATCCATGTTGATTCGTTTGTAGATGAACACATTTTTCTTGTCTTGTCCTCCGACCCCTGGTATGGAGACATTGTTCTCTATCTTCAAACCTTGAAGTTCCCTCAACATCTCTTGCGAGATGACCAATGACGTATACGGTACCAAGCTAAGAATTATACTATCATCGATGACACTTTGTATCACCAAGGAATAGGCAATACATTGTGTCGTTGTTTAAATCACGACGAAGATGAGTCAGTCCTGACCGATTTCCACAGTGGGGCTTGTGGTGGTCATCTATCCGGTCTTGCGACAACCCAAAAATGTTTGCAAGCCTGTTATTTATGGCCTACTATCTTTAAATATTGTATTGAAGTGGTTAAGAAGTGTCACCCCTGCCAGGTGTTCACTCAGAAAATGCGCTTGCATCCATCCCCTCTTCACCCAATCATTACTGTCTGTCCCTTCACCAAGTGGGGGGTGAACTTCGTGGATTGCAACCCAACTTCGGCTGGGGGGAATCAACACATTATTGTGGTCGTTGACTACTTTACAAAGTGGGACAAGGCCATGCCTACAGTTAAATTCGACAGAAGGACTTTCACCTTCTTCGTATTCAATCAAATTATCACCCGATTCGGTATCCCGAGTGATATTGTCACTGATCATGGCAGTCACTTTTAGAACGAAATGATGGAAGAACTAGCATCTAAGCTGGGGTTTATACATGGTCATTCTTCTCCTTATTACCCCAAGGAAAATGGACAAGTAGAGGTCGTCAACAAGTCTCTCAAGACCATTTTTCAAAAATCTTTCAGCCAGAGTAAGTCCGACTGGAATATTATGCTATATCCCGCACTCTAGGCATTCCAAACCTCGGTCAAGACTCCCACTGATTTTTCCCCTTTCCAGTTAGTACATGGTGTGGAGTCAATATTACCTATTGAATGTGACATCCCTTCTCTTAAGTTGGCAATCGCGCTCCTACCTGACACTTCCGCTCTCGAGCGACACCTTGTACACCTAGAGAGCCTTGAGGAGTAGCATTGAGACGCCTCTACGGCTATCGAGGCAAAAAAAATATGTGTCAAGGTCCAGTATGATAAGTCTATCTGTCCTCAGTTGTATGTTGAGGGTGACTTGGTCCTCTTATATGATCAAGCCAAAGAACCATTGGGAGCAGGTAATTTGAAACCCATGTGGCATGGTCCTTATATCATGCGACGTGTCTTAGAAAAAGGAGCCTATGAGTTAGAATATTATGAAGGGAATATGTTGGTCGAGCCCAAGAATGGGCTCTACCTGAAAAGATATTATGCTTGAGCCCCAAGCTTGAGCAGAACTCTTTGTATACTAATGTAATTTAGTGTATATGTCTTTTTCCTTTCTTTTTGTCTTCAACTTGCTTATCAGGTTTTCCCTTGGTTGGCATATTTCAACGGAGTCTTCGATCTACCTAGGATTCGCAGACGAAGCCAGTCATCATACATGGAACTTGGCTTCCACTGCTTGGGTGGTTTACTCACCCGAGGGTCTACTGGTGTCTTCAGATGGCGTATGCCTAGGGCCATCCACGAATAATGTGGTTGAATATAGCGTCATTATAGAACTTTTGCATGATGTTATCTCACATGGTATTCACTCTTTAGAGGTTCACCTAGATTCCCAGTTAGTAGTATGTCAGTTGAACGGTAATTACCGCGTGCGTGATCCTACTTTACTCCGACGATTTCTACGGGTACGTCTTTTAGAACGACAATTTGATTTTATTACTTATTATCACATTCCTAGGAGTTCTAATCATGTATCTGACGTGTATGCTAACTTCGTTTTAGAATGACATTTGTCACATAACTAAAGAAAATAAAACCATCTCATCAATATACACATTGTAAAATATAAGTAGAGCCGAAGATCCCTGTTTTATATATATTTCAAAAAATATGGTGTTTATAGTACAAAATTGGGGCTAATACCCTCAATACATATATACAGCCGATACTACAATATCCATGACATCTATGCCTATGGTGCCGGATGTTTGTCATGGTAACAAACTACGGCATTTGTGAGAATCGTACCCAAGAATCGTACACCGAAAGAATCGTACCCAAGCTCTGGGCACACCAACCACTTGTCGTTGCATGGCTTCCGACAGATCCTCTACCTAAACCATGGGAATCCTATGAGTCAAACAAGATAGGTTGCCTTGCACGTTTTGTAGGACTCTGCCAGCTTATCCTACTGCCGCCTCGTCTCCCTGGTTCCTCCGACGATGTTGAGGAATCCCTTCCATTCGTCGTGGACCCACATCTGCGTTACACAAATGTCTAGTTAGTACTTAAGCATCATCCAAAAATATTTTTGTTTCACTATACAAAAATACAAAAAAATGAAACATTTAAAAACATCTGACATACATATGTCCCCGTAGGCAGTCCCTGGTGGGAGTGGCATGTCTGGATCCCCTCTGAAGTCGATCCCTGCATAGGGATAGTCATCCATAGAAATGACATGTCGATGCCACCAGTAGAAGAAATCTGTGTTGTAGGGTGTGGGTACCCTACCTCCCCCTGCTGCCTCATTACCTCGGTCCATTGTGCCATTCTTGGATCACGAGGCCCTCTCGAAAGAATCTCGACTCTAGGTCCCAAACCTAGAACCCACTCGAAGAAAAAACTGCGTAAGATAGAGGCAAACCCAAAATTCCTCTTACTCCCCTTTTTGCACTCTGTCAAATGGCTCTTCATATTTTCCAGTAGTGAGGTACACCAGTCATATAGTCATATACTGTGGGTCTCAAGCACTCTAATGCATAGAACATGAGAGGCCTTGATGCTTGGTGTAATGAAGTTGAGCCTGCGATCTTGGTCAACACGAGGACAACAATATTCGGGCTGAGATTGTTTATCGCTCGGATGGCGAGTTGACTCCCGACCTTCGCAGTCCCTACTACACAGTGGGCGTCTATGTATTCCTTTATTTTCATTCTGCTCCTTGATCCTCGTGATTTGAGGTTTACAACCTCTCCCCAGCATGATAGTCCAGTAAAAAAGTATATATCCTCTACTTCAATCCTCAAAGGTTGCCCATTGAGGTTGAAGCTTTCACTCGCAGGGTCCCAGTAACCCACAAGCATCTCAAGCAACCTCACCTAGACCCTCATCTCTTTGAGTGCCCAAAATTTATATAAGCCACATCTTTTCAAGGCCATTTGGGCCCCTGGATATCGGTCCACAACAACATCTACCTCTTCGTTCTCTCTTTCCCTCCATTCAAGCACCGTCCTGCCAGAGAAGGGTCAAAATTTGAGTTAGCAACCATAGAAATCATTGATTGCGTGCTTGTACGTGAGATGCTTCACTTATAGTCGCGTATAGGGTTGGATATATATGCCCTATAGTTTTCACAGTCATGTATAACCCAACGTTTACGCGACCCGATAAGAGACAGCCCGTGTACACTGAATTACACAATTTACGCCCTAAATTACTCAAAATTTGAAACCTAATTTAAAAATTGAATCCACTGGAAATGAAGGGGAGGGGAAGAGGAATTACCTGGTCTAGTCAGTTTCTGATTTCGTTTCTTGACGCTCCTGCAATCACTAGTTGAATCTCAAAGGTATTTTGGTCCAATTTTCACTATTAGAGTAAAAAGTCAAAATGAAATAGTAATTTTTGGTTTTGTTACTATTTATAACAATTTTTACCCACTTTCTATAGTTGTGAGTCATTTTTTCGCCTAATGGACTAATACAAAGGTGGATTGAGTTGGTTTTTGTAGTGTTTACTAGGAATTCTTGCGGATTTCAATGTTGAATTGGTCATTCATCACCACGGGCAGGTATTTTCACTACCCATCATATAGGATAGGTATCCATTCCATCATGCATTTTTGCATTATCCTATAACTGTCACTTTTTATGCCTTAGGTACGAACCCATTTGTTGCGACACAGAACCTTCCATCTGTTATAAGTAGTGTCATTATCAAGTGGTAGAGACTTACCGAACATGGGTGCCCTAGTTAGATCCTTTGCTTCATTTGGTGCCCATGCAGATATTTTTTCCATAGGATCAAAAGTCCCTCATAGCTAGTACAAGAATTTATGATGAACCTCATTTCTCACTCATAAATATGTTGCCTTATATCCCCGAGGACTCCCAACCAAGTTTAATTTAAGCTCTTTTCCAACTCGTCTTCAAAAAGCGAAAAGATTGCCGAGTGAACTTGTCTCTTTCACACTCGTAAATTAGATTTGAAAGGACACCTATTTGGCACAAGTTTATCCCTTTTTCACACAAAGTAGACTAAATTCCATGAAAAAGGCCATTTTATGGCGTTAAGTTGTGATTGCATCTCATTCCCTTTCTTACAGTATTGAGCCTATAGTCGATTCTCACTTTGCGTTATAAACCATTTTCGTCAACAGTTTTTGCATCCTCAACCAAGCAGAGCCTCGTTTATATCCTTCACAATTTGACACCCTATACCTAGGAGGGAACATTGCCCTGAGTGTCCATCTCCCACATGCATCTCCTTGCATTGAGCATAGGTATGTTCCACTATTGGAACTAGTTTTTCTTACTTGAGACACTCGTTTCCTCCTTTGTATCATAACATTCATTTGTCTATGAAAAAACAAAAAAGTACGGCCGGGAAGGGAGTATTATCTTATATTGGCAGCAGTCGTGTCGCCTTTGAACAGAGCACAAAGTTATTGAGTCCATTTTTCATCATAATTTTGGGATTAGCATGGCCTTAGGAAGTTGAGCTCATTACAGAGTGTTCTCTACCGACTGGTTACTCTTACAGTCCCTATAGAGAATTTCATTGATGCCTCCTACATCTCATAATTGCATCATTAATTCTATGTTGTCGGAGTCTTACATATGTCTCATGCTCTTGTTCAAAGGAAGTCTATCAACCTGTGTCGACCACTTCTCAGAACTCTTGACTTTACATGTCGTCCATACCCTCAGTTTGTCTCAGAATCACATGATATTGTAGTCCTATCATGCACCCTAGTCCTACTTTCATCATTGGTAGACAACCTTGAACCTAACAGTCGACACTTCATCATTGGTCATTGATTGGGTGGTCTCCCTTATGTTCGACGACAAGACATCTATTCACACATTGGGATTCGTGTAGTTTCTTGGATTCCATTAGCCTTATTGGTGGTTTCCTCGCCTTTGTCAGTAGTTTTCATCATTGGATGCTATTCAGAGGGTCTTTTTCGTGTATGGCTTACACTTGGCACAAGTGAAAGACGCACAGGGTCGTTGGTTCGTGAACATGTTCTTCATCTGATTTCCTCCAAATCATGAAGCTCCTGCTTTGTACCTCGTGCTGACTGATGAGAGATGCCTTAATACTCTCCTTTCAACGGTTTGCCTTCCATCGACTTCAACTCGTCTATTCTGGAAATGAGACCTAGAGTCTTATGAGTATCTTGAGGCTTGCAGTCATTAGTGGCAGGTTCTCTTGCCATCGATAGTTGGGAATACATCAATGTCTCTTAATCGATGGATTCTTCAAGTGTTCGACACCGACTCCTTTATTCACACTTGCAAGAATGTACTCAGTTCCTTGATACCTACTTTCATTATCGGTAGGATGTCTTTCATTTGTTAATGGTATACCTCAATGACTGGTAATCAAATGATGTCTCATTGTGTTCGACCTCAACTCCTTTATTCACATGATATATACTTGCACCCCTGGCGGATTGTGTAGAAGACTTGAAGATATCAGTATGTGGCCACAACTTTCTTGAGTTGTTGCTTCCTTTTCATTGGACCAGTCCCTATATGACTTCAGTGATCATGGGAGATCATATTGTACTCCATTGTATACAAATATCTTCATATTATTTTTTAGATTGGTTCTACCAGGCCTTGTTCGTGACTGTGACATCCATTGGAATGTAACCGCATTTGTATTTGCCTATTCATGTCCACAGACAATGTTTTGGTATATTTTCACATGGATCTGTAGTGTAATTCTATTGGCAGCCATGTATGCAAAGTCAATACAAAATGTAATGAGCAACTAGTTCTTCCAGCTGGATCCCCATCACTCCACTTCTAGGTTGTTTATAATGTATATCAGCCATCGCAGATACTCCTCTGACCTCACACATTAGGGGGCATTTGTTATAGCAAGATTTGCCTCACCCTATGCAATCTTGCACATAAGGCGTTTTTCCATTTCCCTATGCAGACTTAACATCCTTGTTTGTAAAATCCAGAGCTAAAAATACATATTTTTCCACATGTACGCATCTTGCCTACTATACAACATGTGTATACGCAGGCTGCACCACTACAGCCCCCGTACATCGGGATTTCTGCCAAAAAATGAAAATTAATGTTGGGTTTCCATGTCACGACAAGAGATCTATGATCCTTGGCCTTCCATATATTGGAAACATTCCGACTTGACTCTTCAATTCCATTCTGAAGGATATAAATGGGCCAATTCAGAGCTATGGAAGAAAGGGAAAGAATTCAACTTTGAGAGCAAAGTTACTCTGGAGAAATTATTTACTTCATATTGAGTTTGCATCCATTTGTCCTTTAAGTCTAAACACAGTGTTCAACCCCCAAGCTCTTCCCTTAGTGATTGAGAACCTCATTGTTTCTCTCTTATGAGCTTGCCTTTGGTGGAGGATTGAAGTGGTGGAGGCCCAGCTGGAATGAACTTAGTTTCTTGGTTCTGAACTGTGCCGACACAGAAGTCTGTAATATTTTCACTTATGTTGATCATTTATTAATAGAAATACTCCTTTCTCGTCCAATTGATATCTTGCAAATATTTGAGTTATTATTCATGGGTGTATTTGTTAAGTATATTAATGGATTATGTTATCCAATGTGTTAACCTTTCATATTATCACCATATCCTTGCTTTGCTTGGTTGTTGAGAACTAGTTGTAGGTATATAGATTTGGGTCAAAGTTCTCAACGGTGGACGTCATCGAACATCTAGACGAGGTAGGCCTCTTGCTTATCTCGCTTGCATATTGGTTTATATAGAATTTTTTTGGGATAGAGTTGATTTCTGTAGTCATTTCCGTCTGTTGTGGTTTACCCTAGCCATCAAGAGTTTTTCCCTCGTAACAATAGACATGAGCCTATAACTATGAGAATCATGCAAAGAGAAGTGTAGAGTTATAGGGAAGATGATGAAAATATTATGAAATCTCAAGAAGAGATACTACGGATCTTGAACATATTGAGGTAAGCCAATAAAGACTCTAGCACAAGCAAGCAACTAGTGCTAGATAAGTGACATCATCTATATCCCATAGTAGAAGGGATGATCATTGGAATGACATGGAGTCAAGGAGAATGAGTAGGCGTCATCATTCCCCAGGGAATTACACTAGGATAGATCATGCAATTTCAGGTCCAGGGAGAAACCCAAGTGTGTCTCATGTTAGGAGACAAAGGAGAAGATCTGAGGGATACATCTTGCAATGTGAACTCGGGAAAATCAAGCCACCATATTTCAATGGTGAGCATAGGAATGGAGAATATGTTGAGGCTTGACTATTGAAAATGAAGAAATGTTTCCAACTACATGGTTGTCCCTCAAGTGTAGAAGAAATAATTGCAACCTACCACTTGCAAGGAAAGGCATCCATGTGGTGGGATCAACTCAAGCAACTCAAACACCTTGATGTGAAGAGGGTCTCATGGAGGCAATTCAAAGGATATTTCCAAGAAAAATATTTGTTTGAGCATTACAATGAAAGGAAGATGACATAATTATTTGAACTCAAGCTAGGAAGTGTGATAATGGATGAATATGAGAATAGATTCTTTGAATTTCTAAAGTATGTGGACTTCATAAAGGATGAGAAGGTCAAAATCCAAAGGTTTTTGAGTGGGTTTCCCTCTTTCTATAGTGATAAGATACAATATGATAACCCCAAAACTTTGGAAGAGACCATAAGGAGAGAAAAACATCTTTATGAATGGAACATAGGGAGGTCGACCTTCCAAAAATCTTGAAACGAAAAGATGAAGGGTAAAAAGCAGAAAAGGAAAACAAAAATTAAGCCACCCTTTTTCAAGAACAAATCACAATAAAATCAGTAAGGATAGTGTGCCCAAAATGAGAAAAAGATAGCATATTCATTTGGGAAAAGGCCAAGGGAGAAACCTGTACAATGTTGGGGATGTGAGGAAAATCACTTATTGTAACACCCCAATTTTTTATCCCTATGAACTAGAATGTATTATGTAAATATAACTTAGGCTGGTGAGCTCATAAATTTGGAAAGGGGGCAGAGTGCCTAGAAATGTAATACATACATACATACATACATACATACATACATATATATAATACATTGTTGGTTGTGTGTTTTTAGATTTGGCCTAGGACCCGTTCTTATGGGTTCATAGCCCTGGATCAGGGGTGACCTATTGTTGAGAATTGGAACATCAGTGTCTATGGTTGGGAGGAACGTCCTTGGTTTGTAGCTAGTTGGTGATGGTTTAATTAAAGATAAGTGATCTTTGTTTTTTTTGTATATTTATATTTCGTTGTGTATTATTATTATCTATGGGATTCATATTTATAATGTGCCTACTTGCTGGTTATTTTTGTGCATGGCACGTTGTTCCTTTGTTGTATGGTTTGGAATGAATCTTGATTATTGCATGTGTGGTTATTGCATTCTTTCATGATTTATTTCGAATTAATTATTATTAGAATTCAAGATCATATTTGAAGTGTGTTTTTGAGGTAGCATGCCTAGCCTGTTGGTGGTTGGGTATGTTACACTTATATAGGGACTGCCCTCTAGGACCTGTCCTTATGGGTTCATAGCCCTGGCTTGGGGGTGACCTGTTGTTCAGAATTGGAACATCGGTGTCTATGGTTGGGAGAAACGTCATTGGTCTGTAGCTAGTTGGTGATGGTTTAATTAAAGATAAGTGCTCTTTGTGTTTTTTGTACATTTATATTTCATTGTGTATTATTATTATCTCTGGGATTCATATTTATAATGTGCTTGCTTGCTGGTTATTTTTGTGCATGGAATGTTGTTCCTTTGTTGGATGGTTTAGCATGAATCTTGATTATTGCATGTGTGGTTATTGCATTCTTTAATGCTTTATTTCGAATTAATTATTATCAGAATTCAAGATCATATTTGAGGTGTGTTTTTGAGGTAGCATGCCTATCTTGCTAGTGGTTGGGTACGTTACACTTATATAGGGACTGCCCTCACAAAGGTGAAAGAGTGAGGATTTTCCACAACATTCGGGAGGCTGAAACAATTGAAGACATGGGAGGAAGCATGCTGATGATTTATGCAGCCTTGGACAACAAGCAAGAAAATTATCAATCCCCCGTGATTGAAGTGGAAGGTAAGATTAATAACCATCCCATAGCAATTTTAATTGATTTTGGAGCTATCCATAGTTACATAAACTCTAATATTAGTGAAAGATTTCAATTGCAAAGGAGTAAGCATAAGAAATCTTGGTTAGTTCAGTTAGCCACAAGGGCTAAGAGAAAGATCAATGATTTGGTTAAAGATTGTCCAATATACATGATTGGACTTGACACAAAGGTAGATGTGAACATCATACCATTGGGTTCATATGATTGTCTAATTGGCATGGATTGGTTGGAGAAACACCATGTTTTCCTAGACTATTGCAAAAAGATAATAGCTTGTCTTGATGAGGGAGGGTAGCAGGGAAAGATTCAAAGCATTCTGAGAGTTGTGGTTGTTAGAGAAATTTTAGCTATGCAACTGAAAAAGAGTTTCAGGAAGGGATGTCAATTTTTTGCAGCCCATATGGAAGAGGTAACTAGAGATAAAGTGGCAAGTATTGAAGACCATCTGGTTTTGAAATATTTTGGATATGGTTTTGGGGAAATTCCGGGATTTCCACCAAAGAGAGACATTGATTTCTCTATTGATTTGGTACCAAAAGATGCCCCAATGTCCAAGACACCTTACAAAATGGGCACACCAGAATTGAAAGAGTTGTGGATGTAGCTTGAAGAGTTGTTAAAGAAAGGGTATATACGCCCAAGTGTGTCACCTTGGGGAGCCCTGGTTCTTTTTGTGAAGAAGAAAGATGGAACCTTAAGGATGTGTATTGATTTTAGACAATTGAATAACGCCACAATAAAGAACAAATATCCTTTTCCAAGAATTAATGATATTTTTTATCAGTTGAAAGATGAAAGAATAGTTTCCAAGATTGAATTGAGATCATAGTATCATCAACTGAGGATAAAGGAAGAGGATATCAAAAAGACAACATTCAGAATGTGATACATGAATTATGAATTCATGGTAGTTCCATTTGGGCTATCAAATGCCCCAACTGTTTTCATGTGCCTAATGAATGGAGTGTTCATGAAATACCTGAATAAGTTTGTAATTGTGTTATTGGATGATATACTCATCTACTTCAAGACATAAGAAGAGCATGACCAATATTTAGGAATGGTGCTGCAATTTTTGGGGGAGCATAGGTTGTTTTCGAAGCTATGTAAGTGTATCTTTTATCAGAAGAAGACTCAGTACTTGGGGTGTATTATTCCAGTAGAGGGGATAGCAGTTGATCCTGAGAAAATAGAGGCCATTAGAGGATGGCCAACGCCAAGAAATGTCATAGAAGTCAGATATTTCATGGGTTTTGTGGGTTATTATTGAATATTCATAAAGGGTTTTTCAAGGATTGCAAGCCCAATCAGTTCTTTGCAAAAGAAGGGAGTGAAATTTGAATGGATTCCCAAATGTGAAGAAAGTTTTAAGTGGTTGAAAGATATTTTAACAAGTGAACCAATCTTAAATATTATAGATCCAGATGAAGATTTTGCAGTGTGCACTAAATCATGCAAGGAAGGGCTCAATGGAGTCCTCACTCAAAAAGAGCATGTGGTATGTTATGAGTCTCATAAATTAAAGGAGCATGAGAGGAATTATGTTACACATTACTTGGAATTAGCAACCATAGTACATGCATTAAAAGTGTGGAGACATTACCTCATGGGGAGACGATTTGAGCTAAGGATAGACCATCACAGTCTAAAACGTTTGTTTAGACAGCCAACACTAAATTCCAGACAAACTAGATGGCTCAAATTTTTGAGTGAATATGACTTTGAAATTAAGCATATAAACGGAAAGTAAAATCATGTGGTTGATGCACTCAATAGAAGAGCTCACGAAATGCATATTTCAGCCATCAACATGTTCAACACAGATTTAAAAGACATAATTTTAGAGGCTATAAATTCAGGTCAATAATATTTATAAAAAAACAAACATTACAACAAGGCAATTTATAGAATAACTTTAATTATTATGAGTTTAAAGAGGATGGAATCCTCAGATACAAAGGAAAAATATACGTGCCAAATTCAAGAGAGTTGGAAAATATAGTGTTGAGGGAAATGAACAATGTGCCATATGTTGGGCACCCAGGATATTATAAAACAATTGCAGTTGTAAGAAACCAACACTTTTGGTCAAGAATGAAGAAAGAAGTGACTAATTACATATCCAAGTAACTAGAATGCCAAAAGGTGAAAATAGAGCATAAACATCCAACGGGGCTACTACAACCATTTCCCAACTCCTAAGTGGAAATGGGAAGTGGTTACAATTGATTTTATTACAAAGTTGTCCAGAAGAGTGAAGCAACATGATTCCATCATGGTGGTGGTGGATAATTTAACAAAAGTTTCAAATTTTAATTCATGTGAAGACCACACACAAGGAAACAAATATTGCAAAGATCTACATGAAATAAGTTGACAAGATACATGGAGTGCCTAAGGAAATAGTTTCAAATATAAATCTGAAGTTTAGCTTTAATTTTTGGAAAGGATTGTTCAAAGGCTTTGGGACAAATTCAAATCTCAGCACAACATATCACCCAGAGTCAGATGGGAAAACAGAAAGGAACAATAGAATAATTGTCGAATCGCCAGGCATTTCATCTTCTTACAAACGTTTTGTATTCATGTAAAACATTGTCGAATGAATCAAGTATGCTAATACACTGCGATTCATGTCGTAATTTATATTGACTTCCATTGACATCGTTGCTATAGGTATAACAAGTTGTCTCATCCTTATCCAATGGCAGTATTGCATTACCATTCTTACCCTGTAAATTAACAAATCCTCGAAGATCATACTTGGGCACAAAAACAACAAGACCCCTTTCGAGTATTTCCAATACCAAGGCATATTGTGCTTCAGCATGTTTCTGTAGGTACATCAAAAGGTACAACTCACTGCACTGTTTTTGTGCTCTCTTGCTTGCCCTATGGCGTTGATTTAGATGTTCTGCTACCTCTTTCAAATCATCATAGCTGGCTAGATTATGTCCAAATTTCTCAAAAGAAACATCGCTCTTGTTTTTGGACCCCTGGTCAGAAGTGGTGTTTGAACATGATACAACAAGCATTCGATGCACAACAATGTTTGCATATCGTCGAATTGGATATGTGAAATGTGTGTAGAACTCCAAGGCCAGACCATAATGGTAAAATGCAGAAGACTCTGGTACTTCTCCGGTTGATATATATTCAACCTCTGACTTTGCTTGAGTAGTCAATGCTTTGAATGCACTCTCAATTATTGGATCATTATTGTCCCGCATGTGATGAAGAGAAGATGCAAGGGCCTTATTGTTTGAAATGTCCAAGATAAATCCCCGAACTGGCATAACTCTAAAAGCAAACGGAAGTTGTCAAGCTTTGGTGGTCTATGATGTCGTAGCAAGGCAGCATATGGGAAAGACTTATAAATTTGTTGTGCAACACCTGAATTGGAAAAAATCATCATTTCAGCTACAATCCAGTTCATAGGAAGATCAAGCTTTGTCTTAACATGCACTAGTTCTCTACCTTCATCAACATCAAAAGATAACTCCGTACTTGATATCTCCAAGGCACCTTGTGATTCTCGATAAGATCGCCAAATTTGTTAAAGGATTTTGAAATATGGTTTCAAGCTGGGAAAAAGTGGCCAGATTGCGCAAGTCAGATTGTAATTTAGCTAAATGCCCTGGACCACCATCAATTTCCCATCCCTCACATAAGGGCTGGCCATGAAGTATTTCTTGTGCTTGGGCATATGACATCTGATGACGAGACCAAATGATTGTTCTTCTAGACCAAACATCCACTACTTCAAAAACCTTATTTGGATCAAATGTCCAAATAACACTGACAACTAGCCTATCCTTTATTGCTGGGGCGAACAAAAACTTCATCTGGAGTATACTTGTTGGCATGGAAAATACCAATTCGAAGATCGCCATTTGCAGTTCCCTCTTCAATTGCATTTACTGAGAGATGTTCTTTATAAATAAAGTCCTTGTGAGAGGTTGCTTGGGATTGTTCATCAATTACTGTATCTTCACTATATATTGTCATGTCAATTTCTGACTGTATTATTTGAGAGTTTATCACAACAAACCAGGGAGATGCACAACTTAGTAACATATGCATCATGACTCCAAAAATGACTGAAATATTCAGCAGCATTCAACACCATGACTGCCTCACGATCACTTGGTGATGGACCAAAAGATAGGCACTTTTCATAATCCTTTGCCAATGCATAGCCTTGAGGATCCACTGAAGAAAATGCAGATCCAGTCACTACAATAATAGGCATTGCCCCTTCCAAATGCTCATATAGCTATCTTTAAACACCTCCAATTTCGTTGGTTTGATTGTACTTGAACCTTGGGCAGCACAGTCGATTTTGATATCTGTTACAACGTCGGCTCCAACTAGGGATGGCACTTTCTCGTAAAGTGTCAAGAACAGTTGACCAGGTGCCTCCATCCATTGGGCGACCTAGCGTGAAAGATGCAATTCTGAGTTCTCCTGCCAGTGAAATCACCATCAGAAACTTTTAATGGATTCGCCAGAGCATGTGAAACCAATATTTGCCTATGACCGGCTGCTCAACCAGGCCATAGGACTATAACAATGTCGTTCTCCCAGGGATAGATATCAACTTCGAAAATCCCTGGCAATGGCGCCAAAATGTTGACACTCGGAACTGAAATGGGTTGCAGCAAATCAATCCCGAGGCAACCTCGAACCACTTTGGATTGGAAAGCTGCCCTCCCCCAACCCGAGAGGGATCTCTCGAAAAATGTCACAAATTAAATTGAAGTAAGTATGAAAATGGTGGGCAGATTTATGGGTGAATGAGGGTCTTGGATTTTTGGAGTTTGGGGGTTAAACCAGGGAAATGGTCCATTGGGCATGGAGTCAAATGAAAACCAAGGAAAAGAGGCAATAGCAGAGATCAAATAACTTGTGGAAAGTGAGGTAAAGTAAGTCTATCTTTCGGCGTTTTGATAAATCATGATGTGGTAGCGGAAAGAAAAAGGAAAGGTTGACGTAGCAAAGGATATATGCAGCATTCTGAAAGTTTAGGCTAGTCTTACACCCGATGATAGCTGGTGCAGAGGAAAGACATCAAACAATTACAGAAAACCCAAATCCTTTCGTTATAGTAGTGGTCGTACTAAAGTATAACGAAGCACATCGGTTACAAGAAAACAAATTGTAATGCAATCGTGATGGATTAAGGAAGACATAAAGATATGGTAAAGACAATATCAACTGTGAGTAAGGAACATACATAAGGAAATCCAAAAAAATTTAACACAGCTGAAAGAAAAGAAGAACATGCTGAAGGAAATCGACCGTGATGAATCTCACAGTCAGAAGTAAAACATCTTCTTTATTACTCCATTAATGGCTTACAAAATAACTCAACAATTACAATGAATCCCTCTTCGAAAGAGGTTTCCCCTAGTGTTGCGCTCATTGCCCCCCCTCTTGTTACATACATCAGTCTTTTTTAAAAAGAAAAAATAAAACTCTTTGCGTTCCAGGAAGCTGAAACGGTTTGTCTTCTGAACTCCGCAACTGCCATATGTTCTGTAGTTACAAACATTGGTGTGCGCTAGCAAAAAACTCGTTCAGGTGCCCCTGGTCTCTGCCATTGCCTGCGTTAATGAATTCCAGCAACATGTGTCTTTACTGCCCACAGCTTGCATTGTACACAGGCTGTGTATCAACACCATCTTCGCTGAAGGAATAGACAGGCGGACTGTAACTTCCAGCATTATACTTGGACCATCTTTGAGAACGATCTGTATTTCCATCAGCTTTAATTTACCCAAAGATCCTAATGTCGACGATTCTCTAACCGACGTCGAACCTCTACTTATCCCGTTAACATAGGAGCTTCAGTTCTGGCTTCTTTAGTCTGAGGAACGTGTAGATTCATCTCGTCTCTGTCAAAATCCGCATTGCATGGATAACAGACTGATTCATTGAGTCTGAGAGTTCTTTAAGACATTACTCCTGCCCTGCGACACATGATGGACATTCAATGCAGACTTGGCTTCCGGTTAAAAAGAACAATATCCCCCTCCTCGAGATGGCGTTCTACTATACAACCATATTTTAGCTTTCCAGCAACACGTCCTGGATTCCTAATTTTTCAAAGACTGTCTTGAACCATCAAGAGAGATGACGTAATTTTCCCCAGGGTACTTTGAAAGTCCATTACTCACACGTTGCCTCAGCTTCTCAATATTTTAGCGTGAAACATTTTTTCAGGATATGTCAAGACCATTTCCATCCACATTGGCACAGCTACCTCGGTAACTTTGAGATTAGGATCTGGTGAAAACTCAGTCCGTCCAGTAAAATCACCACGCTTTCGAGACAGATTCCCTCGAAACCATCCCTGTTTTCCCTCGAGACGCTGCACGAATCCATGCAATCACTTTCCAGGAGGCTGCATACCTAGAGGTAGACCTGGAAGTTCGTTGTTTATGTACATGGCATCTTGAACTTGAAGCCAGTCCCAGACTTTCATAC
Organism: Picea engelmannii; assembly: GCA_009831015.1. Lineage (NCBI taxonomy): Eukaryota > Viridiplantae > Streptophyta > Pinopsida > Pinales > Pinaceae > Picea > Picea engelmannii. The sequence goes on from ML781723.1 coordinate 644,887, forward strand.
ACTTAACTAAAGGACCGTCTTGTTGCTCTCCACAGGCCTGACAGTGGACGCGGCAGGATTATTCTCTAATTTTGACTGTGAACATTGAGGTGAGAGTGCCACGCGTTAAGATTGCGCCTGTCATGATCATGGGGTAGAGCGAGGCGTCGTTCCCCATTCCCAGGTTCTGAAAATCACCGTGAACAGTGTTATTCTCTTCTGTGAATCTCATAACATAAAAATGAGTGCCAGCAGCTGCGTTGTTATGCTGGACACTTGTAAATCTTGCCAGATCAATGCTCACGAACACATCCAATCCCTTATTATTTTCCCCATTACCAAAAGTTTCAATATGTCAGTAACGTACTCGCACATCACTAATAGGAATATTTCTCTGACAGCTGCGAGAATCAGTAATATCCGGATGGAAGCTAGGTGGACATTGGCATAGCGTGTTGTCGTTCTATTTGGTGGTCTTGCAGATAACATTGTCTCTAAAGCTATGCAACAACTAAAGCATACATTTCCTCCAGGTAAGGTTCCACGACTAAGGGTCTGCCCGATATCATAATCGCCAGGCATTTTGTCTCCTTACAAACGTTCTGTATTCATGTAAAACATTGCCGAATGAATCAAGTATGCTAATACACTGTGATTCATGTCGTAATTTATATTGACTTCCATTGACATCGTTTCTATAGGTATCACAAGCTGTCTCATCCTTATCCAATGGCAGTATTGCATTACCATTCTTACCCTGTAAATTAACAAATCCTCGAAGATCATACTTGGGCACAAAAACAACAAGACCCCTTTCGATTATTTCCAATACCAAGGCATATTGTGCTTCAGCATGTTTCTGTAGGTACATTAAAAGGTACAGCTCACTGCACTGTTTTTGTGCTCTCTTGCTTGCCCTATGGCGTTGATTTAGATGTTCTGCTACCTCTTTCAAATCATCATAGCTGGCTAGATTATGTCCAAATTTCTCAAAAGAAACATCGCTCTTGTTTTTGGACCCCTGGTCAGAAGTGGTGTTTGAACATGATACAACAAGCATTCGATGCACAACAATGTCTGCATATCGTCGAATTGGAGATGTGAAATGTGTGTAGAACTCCAAGGCCAAACCATAATGGTAAAATGTAGAAGACTCTGGTACTTCTCCGGTTGATATATATTCAGCCTCTGACTTTGCTCGAGTAGTCAATGCTTTGAATGCACTCTCAATTATTGGATCATTACTATCCCGCATGTGATGAAGAGAAGCTGCAAGGGCCTTATTGTTTGAAATGTCCAAGATAAATCCCCGAACTGGCATAACTCTAAAAGCAAACGGAAGTTTTCAAGCTTTGGTGGTCTATGACGTCGTAGCAAGGCAGCATATGGGAAAGACTTATAAATTTGTTGTGTAGCACATGAATTGGCAAAAATCATCATTTCAGCTACAATCCAGTTCATAGGAAGATCAATCTTTGTCTTAACATGCACTGGTTCTCTACCTTCATCAACATCAAAAGATAACTCTGTACTTGATATCTCCAAGGCACCTTGTGATTCTCGATAAGATCGTCGAATCTGTTAAAGGATTTTGAAATATGGTTTCAAGCTGGGAAAAAGTGGCCAGATTACGCAAGTCAGATTGTAATTTAGCTAAATGCCCTGGACCACCATCAATTTCCCATCCCTCACATAAGGGTTGGCCATCAAGTATTGCTTGTGCTTGGGAATATGACATCTGATGACGAGACCGAATGATTGTTCTTCCAGACCAAACATCCACTACTTCAAAAACCTTATCTGGATCAACTGTCCAAATAACATTGACAACCAGTCTATCCTTTATTCCTGGGGCGAACAAAACCTTCATCTAGAGTATACTTGCTGGCATGGAAAATACCAATTCGAAGATCGCCATTTGTAGTTTCCTCTTCAATTGCATTTACTGAGAGATGTTCTTTATAAATAAAGTCCTTGTGAGAGGTTGCTCGGGATTGTTCATCAATTACTATATCTTCACTATATATTGTCATGACAATTTCTGACTGTATTATTTGAGAGTTTATCACAACAAACCAGGGAGCAGCACAACTCAGTAACAGATGCATCATGACTCCAAAAATGACTGAAATATTCAGCAGCATTCAACACCATGACTGCTCACAATCACTTGGTGATGGACCAAAAGATAGGCACTTTTCAGAATCCTTTGCCAATGCATAGCCTTGAGGATCCACTGAAGAAAATGCAGATCCAGTCACTACAATAATAGGCATTGCCCCTTCCAAATGCTCATATAGCCATCCTTAAACACCTCCAATTTCGTTGGTTTGATCGTACTTGAACCTTGGGCAGCACAGTCGATTTTGATATTGTTACAACACCACCATCGAGTGTTTCTTGGGCATGCAAGAGTGAATTTCCTCAAGAGACACAAGCTCGAGACCCAAATGGCTATACTCGGACCTCTTCAGGGACATGCACTGAAAAAATATCGAGAGCAGCCTGCTCTGATACCACTGATCCAGATTATTTTTGGAACAAAATGAAAGTAGAGAAATTACAATGAAATACTCATGAAAATTTCCATAAACAGAGGAATACAACAATACTTGATTTCTACTAATGAAATAATTGTAAAGAGACTGTAAAAATACAGATTGCAAGACTCGCTAGAATGGTGACAACTTTATCTCTAAGAAGAGATGTGACAACTACGCTCATTTTCCAGAAGATGATTACAATGAGGCTCTGAAGGCATTTTATGATAAACATGAATTCCAAAACCCTAGACATCCAAAAACCTAACCCTAGGAGATGAAACGCCAAACGTCAAGTGGGCCCCGTTTGGGTAAGTTATTACATTAACTTCTCGGGGTCATAACTTTTGCATACGATATCCGTTTTAGGCTTGTGATATCCCATTGGAAAGGTATTTTTGAGAAATATGCATTATACAATCAAACTCTAACTTCATCTATAGTTTGATTGTGGCATGCCAAGAAAACATTGTTTAGGGCCCCAAAACTGCCTTGGAAGTATAAAAAGATGTGCTGACATGAAAAAATATAAAATAAGCCAGTTGGATTAGGTGGGAGGCCACCGGTATCCACTTGGAATATGTGTAGGGATTCAGATAGCCTCAGAAGTGTAGAACCCACAATTACAAAGAAGTACATAAGAACGTGTTGAACTACAAACTGACAAGAGGAGCTAATTGGAAGAAGTGGGTGGCCACCAATATCCACCTGGATCACACCTCTCACTATTGTTTATAATTTCTACATACTTCCCCTGCTCTTTTAAGTTCACAATTTATTTATCATCCCTTTGTACAAATTCTTGCATTTCCTCTTCATCATTATTCTCAAAGGTGAACAATTTTGTTTCAAGACTTTTATGCCCTTTTGACCATTTTTTATTACAACCAAATCATAGTCATTTTTCTCTTCTTTCTTCCATTTCCTTTGGTGATATTCAAGTAGGTTGAGGTAGGGTTTCCATATGAGCCCTAAATCTATCTCTTTTTCCTGCATATATACCAGTGGTAGACTTATGTGTAGCTCTATTCTTGGCTTGAATATGACGAGCAAATTGCATAGCCTGCATAATATTTTCATGATGTTTTAAGAAAAGCTCATGTTTACTGTCTTCTTGTAATCCACCCATATAAGATTTCAATAGATGTTCTTCACTTCTGTTATCCACCCTTGTGGCCAACATTTGAAATTGTGAATTATAATCCTCAATATCACCTAAGTTCTTGATTCTTGTCAATTGACTAAAGTAGTCTTGTTCCCAAACTTTTCCATATTGTGCTTCCAAGTCTCTTGTAAATAAACTCCAAGTATGATGATAAGAATGATGTTGGGAGGCCTCATGGCCCTTTTAATAGTCATCATATATCATACATTAGACATAAGGAATTAAGTAAATATATATGTAATAAAGGGATAAATGCATAAACAAATGATTAGTTGGAGCGGATACAATTACTCCAACCATTTCTCCTATGTATATATACTCATAAATATGAAATACAAAGGTGGTTGGTTAACCTTCCCATAAATACTTCTTGAGTATCATGTGTTTCTTGATATGTTTTCCCTAATGTGCTCTCTTCTTGAATGCATCCTATGATTCCGTAGACTACAACACTTTGGTTCCATTGTCTCGTGACTTGAACCGGGAGAAATTTTTTTGAGATGCTTGTGGCATTTCTTGAGATGCTCAAAGCGTGTGCTGAAGAGAAACATAGAGAATCCTTCTTCCTAGAGATTCCAAGGAGGAGTTATAGAAGAACGATGGGCCATTGTTACAAGAAACAATGCTCAAACGCGTTGCCAAAATGAATTGATAAGTTTGTTGTATGTGTGGATCTTTACTAGAAATAATTTGACTCAAAATTTGTTTATCGGGTAGATATGATTGATTGAAATGTTATGGGGACATCGAATGGTTATATGTTGATGTTTATGTTGATGATTATCCAATGTTGTTAAGAATATATTATGGAGTAGAGCATTGGATGTGCCTGCATTAGAATACATGTTCTTCATTTGTTTACCTCTTGGCAGTGGCGGTATTGTGTTTGATAATTGTTGTCATGTTGAACGAGAAGTATGTAGAATCGAATAAAGGTCCCCATGTGAATGACAAGCTAGAATATTTGTTCATGGATAAATTTACAAAAGGACGCCTTATATCGAAGTCCATCAACCATGAAGAATATTGATTCTTATCACACATCTTTTCTCAATACCAACCAATCGATCCAAAGAACCTTATATCAACTACATTATCTATGTTCTCCTACAATGATGAGATCTAGTTTCATGCATCACATTCCCTCCGCCTACTAACAACATTCGAGTAGTGTTCACATTTAATTCTAAAATTGATCACCACAATGTCAGTTTATGTTCGTTGGAAATGTTGGGTGGAATCCAAAGCCCAGTTATCCAATTGTTTGATTAGTCAGTGATACCTACAACATTAAAATGGCATGAATTGGATTGTTGGTTGGTTTACACATCCAATTAGTTGTTTCCTTGTTCGTGGTCCTTTTGTTAATCGTGTGAAGTAGTAATCAAGGCACTAAAACAATCGGGTGCAAATCCAAACACTCATTGATCAATTATGGATACCCCACAATCACATGCACCGAGGATGGAATCACATAGGATTTGAGTTCGCAATATTTTCCTATTGAGCGATGGATCTTGGTCTACTTCCTTCTCTTTCCTTGTTTAAATGTACGACCAGATCAATTCTATGTGGCAAAATTCACTATGTATGTGAGATGGGAAGTTGGCAAGCCACAAATCTATATCCTTTAAGAAAACACCTGATTCTGAGGATGACCCACCAGGTTTATCTGCACTACAAAGGACATCAGTGTTGAAGGAAGATATTATCCCAACAAGTTTCAAAAAAATGGGATGCAGGACACAATTAATTACACAAAAAAATTCCAAGTAGAGGATAAGATCATGTTCTTTTCGGTACCTCCCGACTTGATAGATCACATTAATTGTTGCAGATGATGGAGATTAGATGGTAAATTAGTATCATGTCATTTTAATATATTGAAAGGATATCAAAATCAGAAAAGGAGATATATTTTTTATGAATTCTTTTATTGGAAATGAGCATATCTATCATTCAGAGTTGTTCACATCGAGATGAAAAGAATGATGTGATCAAGTCCACATAAAATTACATTCATTGTACCTATATTTGAACCTTGTCCATCTAAATACTACATACAGACCATTTTAGGCAGTTGGTTGCAGACAAAAGTCTTTCATGTTATGTCCTTTCAACAAACAATTTTTTTACATTTGAGTATTTGTATGGAGTATAGGGAAATGGAGTCAATCTTGTAAAGACTAAGTGGGTTTTTAGAGTCACTGATGAAAATGTACATTGATAAAATATTCTTATTGTGTTAAAAGATATATGAAGGATAAGTCAATCAAGCCTTAGAAAATGTTGAGAATTGAGTCTAAGTCAATCAAGTTATATCAATGTAAAATTGAGACTGCACCTAATGTAAGGATGGGATTAAACATGTGTCTTTAAAAGGCAGTCGATCCCCTCCATCATTGTAATATAAGTTAGTTTCTAGCCGACAAGAGTGGTTCCTCACCAACGCCAGTCGATACCTAGTCGACAACATTTTATTGAGTTGTAAAAGTATGGTACCAACAAAAGTGTCTCTCTTTTTCCATTTAGTTAAGTTGTAGTCAAGTCCTCCTTCATGTAATATCAAATTCAAACTCTATATATTCTCATATACTAGAAAAGCATAAATAGTTAATTCCAAGTTTGACCAACAATAGATAAAAGCAATAAAATATTGAGCATTGATGATGAGTGTGTTGGAAACGGTTAAAGGCATTCAAAAAAGGACACATCAAATGATGAGACACACACACAAGACATTAAAAGACAAGATAATGGCACAATAAATATTGATTTGATTGAGCCTCATGGAACAAAAGTTGTATAATAGTTCACGAGTTGTGACCTCAAAAGCGAGAAAGCAGAGAAATGGTAGGTTGGTCGAAGCATGGTGCTACATTGTAGGGTGTGCAGGGCCAAGATAATCCCAATACGAGACACTCACCACTTCGAAGGCACCAGAGAGAAAGGTGTAACAATAGGATCAATAGGACCATTGTTGGGTGGGAGAAAAGCATTGCAAGACTCACTAATTGCACAAGCATTTACCAGATTGAACACGAAGGCTAAAGAGTAACAAGTCATTATCCATCTGCTCACTTGCTTGGGATGAGCATGGATTTGAGTGTGGGGGATATGTTGGGAAGCCTCATGGCCCTTGTAATAGTCATCATATAGCATACATTAGACATAAGGAATTAAGTAAATATATATGTAATAAAGGGATAAATGCATAAACGAATGATTAGTTGGAGCGGGTACAACCGCTCCAACCATTTCTCCTATGTATATATACTCATGAAGATGGAATTCAAAGGCGGTTGGTTAACCTTCCCATAAATACTTCTTGAGTATCATGTGTGTCTTGATGTGTTTTCCCTAATGTGCTCTCTTCTTGAATGCATCCTTTGATTTTGTAGACTACAACAAATGGGGCTTTCTTTTGAGCACCCATTGATACCATTGATAAGGTTTTTAATTCAAAGTACAAGGTTTCTATGGAAATCCTTTGGTTATCATCCATAATATTGTGCAATTAAAAGTATTTATCTATTTGTTTCTCCTATGTAAAGAATTATGTTCCATCAAACTTATTTAATTCAACCTTGGGAAAGTTGACACATTTAGGACCCCATCCATAGTTAAATCTACTATTAGAGTTAAATCTGCCTAAAAAATGCTTATTACTAGAAGTTTGTTCAACATTAATACTACCTTTATTTTCATGAGTTTCTTTGGTCACAGTATCACTTTTAGGAAGCCTCCCATCTAGGGTATGTAAGATGGAAATTTTCAATTCTTCCATCTTCTTTTCTATTTGATCCCTATTTTCATCCATCTTCTTTTCCATTTGATCCCTATTTTCATCCATTTTGTTTTCCATCTATTCCATCTTATTTTCCATCTCTTGGATTTTTCTTTGTGTGTTTTCCACCTCATTACTTGTTATTGACCTAGCACTCAAATCATTAAGTTGGTCCTCCAATTTGGATAGCTTTTTATGTGCCTCCTCATTTTCTTCATGAGTTATGGATGAGTTTTCTGGAGGTTTAAATGGTGATACAATTTTTTTTTGGAGCCATGTGGGAAAGGAATAATATTGTTTCTATATTTCTCTTTATCACAATTTTTGAATCAACAAAAGTAGATCTTCCAATAAAAAGTTATGTCAATTGTAAGTGGTGTAACTTGAAAACCCTAATTTTTTATATTGTCTTGTTGGTTGATCTTTGTCCTGATGTATCTCTGTAATTTTGGTTGTTCTATGTACAAAATTTTATTTTGTAGTACTTTGATGTTTCCTCTCTTAAGTGCCACATGTTTGATCAAAATTTAATGTGCCAAGTGAAATTTAAGATAACTTTCCCAAAACTAGTCGATTATTGTCCCTTTCCCAATAGATAACTTGTATGGAATGCCACTTGTCCAAAATTTCAGATCTGATTATGCTTTTTACTTGAAATACTACGGTCTTTATTCTTCCTACTAAAACCAGTGGCACTCAATTTGGCTTTCCAAACTTCATATATGATACTTCTACCAAGAACACCTATTTGAGACTAGTTTTAGGACTAGTCAAATAACCCTAATTTCCATAACCTTTATCTCATAAAGTAAAGTGATGCAAAAACTAAAAATTTTACCACAGGTGATTCGCTATGTTTACTCAAGATTCTAAAAATTGTACAGTGTGAAACCTTGCATAAAAAAAGTTATAGCAAAAATTACCAAGATGACTTGTTTGAAATTGATTTCAAGACTATTTATAAAGCCTAAATTCCACAGACTATATCTCATAAAATATAACAAAGCAATACCTGAAAATTTTACCAAATGTACTTCGATATGTCTCCTCGGTATCCTCAAAATTTCACAATTTGAATTGTCCTAGGAAAAAAGGTTACAGTGAAAATTCCAAGATGTCTCAATTGAAGGAGCGAAACCATAGGATTGTATGCTCTGAAACCAAATGATATGAAGCAAACCCCAAAAAATAGTCAATGAATAATACATTTCAAGGGGGAAACCTCCTTTTACAATATATGCAATTCACAAGACACAATGAGATGCTTATACAAATGATTATCCTTTATTATAAATATGAGATAAAGTGAGCATGATATAAGCTAACACTAAGCCAACTTAATCACAACTGGTAAATTAACAATAAATGAGTGTTAGGGCCTTAACATAGGACCTTGGGGGCCTTAACAGAGTGTTGAAATGTGTAAATCCAATTTAAATCTATTTAACATGCGATGTGGCCAAGTTGGCATGTTGTTGGGAAGCACAAATGAATGTCTAGTGCATTGTAACTACTGTGTGGATTGTTGCCAACATTCAAAGGTTGACTAGGCATAAGAACAATGGGCCTACTCAAATGTTTGGGACCACCTCAAGTGATCAAAGTTGACCATATCAACCTAGTTTGGTGGGAATTAGTCACTTGATACTCAAGTATAAATAAATAAGCTAATGTAGTCTGCGAGATGGATAATAATGTAAGAACTATGTGATGAATACATGATGTATGTTATGTGATTCAATGTTATGATGGTGTTTATTTCCACCACTAAATCTTATCTTGGATCGGTTGTTTACTTTTGCAATGCACTTCGGTGAATCCATGAAGATGTGTCTCACTTTTTAGTGAACTATGGCAAAGAAAATTTGACATTTTACAATTATTTTATTGTAGCCCTTGAAACTCAAATATGCCTTGTAATTGCTTTTCAATTTCCATAAGCTTCCTAATGGAATTACCATCAATAGGGTAAATATATCAATAAACCAACTTCATAGATCACGAATAGGTGAGAAACATGCTTAATAGGTCAGAAAGAGGCTTAATGGGCTTTTAACTAGTTTAATACCTTATGAAGTGAAGAATCACTCAACTGCGAATTTTAATGTGTAGTAAAAAACATTTTTTGTAGTAATTTTTTTTTTGTAGGGAATTATTGTGTTTCTTTCTAATAATATTTTTTCAAAAAAAAATAATTTCATTTAATGTGTCAAATTTGCATTTAATTATATGTTTGTCATTGCAAATTTTAGGAAAATTTAACAAGTGACTTTTGTTCCCAACAACTAATTCAATGTTCAATGCATAATTTTCAAAAAGTTATTATACGAGCATGATCTACATAGAACGTAATGTATCCCACTTAACTTTTTTAATGTTTCTTTGGAAAATTGTATTTTTTTTTTCTAATGTGACTAATTAATATTTAAATCATATTTTATAAACCTTTGTGTTCCCAACAAATGTTTTCCTCCTATTTCATAAAACCAAAAACCAAAAATACCCTTTTGAAGAGTAAACATCCATGGGTATCCCAAACATTTTCTAATTTTTTGGTTGTGTAAAAAGTTACTTATTTTTCTATGGGGGCCTTCATTACTTGGGAGAAGACAAGAAAAAAAAAGCTTGTATAAGTTTTAGATGAAAATAAATTAAAATATAGAATGAATTTGAAAATGAGAAAATTTCATGTCATTGGATAGAGGATTCAATGATGAATCTATAGGCACCAAGTATACCACCTTCAATGGAAGAGATGGAGGGATTCACCTCTTGGGAGTTGTGACTCCATGTAAACCTACAAAAATAGGGAAGGATTATGGACTTTAAAACCCTTGATTGAGGATTAGACCTGAATCGAGGGTTTTAAAATAACTCGATCAAGGTCCTTTTTTAATTAAACCATCAATCATAGTTTTAAACTCTCAATCAATATTGTAAGCCCTTGATCAAGGGCTTAAAACCTCAATCAAGATTATTCCTCAATCAAGGGTCTATAGAGACCATTTCCACATGCCCCACTTGCCAAAAAGTGTGACCTAGCTTTATGGATCCACTCACTTGTGATTTATAATAAATACCATGCCTTTGTCATCAACTGTTTCTCTTTGGGATATTATTAACTCATCGATTCAATGTTTGATCACACACCCTAGTATGTTCCTCCAAATGGTAATGTACAATTACGACTAAGCATTATTGCATGTCCACCTCATTTTTTTGTTCACTACTGGGATTGGAAAACCATATTGTAGTGATTAACAATTTCATTTTCAATTTAGTCTTGGTCAATCACCCAACTAATCATAGTTTTGAGCTTGTTTATCAATTTTTTACATATCTTGCTTGGTGGGTGGGGATTTAAAGAAGGTTTTAATGGGCATATTTCCAATCTTCATAGAATAAAGAAAGCCTATGAGTTGTGCTCCTCTGGCCCAATAGACTTCATCCAAATTAAGAAAGTGTTGTATCTAAACTACATAAATTGTTTTTATCTTCATCATAGTAACTATCATGTAGATGTTGTGATACATAAACCTCTTTAATAACTCCACATAATTTTCAAAAAATAGCAGTAATATAATGACCATAGATTCAAAGGACTTAGGCCACAGTTTAGGAGATACCATCCTCCCATAAAACAACCTAACCTCCATCTCCCCTTAGGAGAGAAGCAATAAATTATACATTCTTTTGATAGAAGTAATACAACTAGGATTTTTGAGACGTGACAAATTTAGAACAAATCAAGTCTCTACCATCCTCATTTTCCAGTTCCCATGGAAACATTGAACTAAATACGTTGGTGATCCTAGAGAGTTGCTTCCCTTGGGATTTGGACAAGATGACCACCAATGTCATAAATAAATAAATAAATTTGTTCAAAAAAATGGCTTTATTGAGACACTTTAGGATCTACTCAACAACTTTGTGGAAGTTATTCTAGGTAATCCATAACAACCCTAGTATGGATTTTAGGGAAAAACGATCATCTTTCTATCCTCGGGGCATCTAGAAAAATAAAATTCCTTCCTTATCCTCTTGATTTTCCACCATATTTCCATAGACAAGCCAAGCATCCTCTAGAAATTTATTTTCCATCCAACTCCAAAAAGTTACCCTTTCCTATGCATCAATAGGTGCATAAATGTTGTCTAGCCCAAATAAATGATCATCCAAGTTGTGCAATGTCCAAGTAAATCATTGAGTATCACGTGTCCCCTACCCAACACTACTGAAGCTAATCAAGGAAAGATCAAAGTAGCTACACCTCCCCTACCTTCATCGTAACTATAAGAAAAATAAGAAGCATTCGACCATATCATATGTAATGCCACTCTTAATAGGAGACTAGTAGCTTTTAACTCTTTCAAATATATAATATATTGCTCAATCAAAAAGGTCTGAATTTGTTAGACCATGTGTTTTTGTCAAGTCTTAACAAGGCCCCAGCATTCCATGAGAAAATTTTCATTAGGAAAAGGTGGGTATGTATTCCATAAGATCTCCTCCTATTAACCTCCAAGACCAAACTCTTTGAACCATCCAAAACATCTATGAAGGTAATAGAATTTTTAGGAAATTACATTGATCCAAACTATTGATCTAGAGTATATTAAGTAGGATGGTAGAGAGTGCACTCTAAGGCTTCCACATCATGATGAGAGCATTGTGGTAGTGTGAACTAATACTTTGGTGATAATGGGGTTTAAAGGTTTATTGGAGACTTTAACCATAGGGGATTTGGTAATATGGGCCTTTCAATGCAACATTTGGCCTAGTGTTTTGATTATTCTTGCAAATTACTTACACTCATCTATAATCTACATCATTGTTTCCTTGAAAACTATTTTGAACTTGATTTACTTATGTTACATGATCTAGTTGGCGATTAGATTGACCCATTAAAGGGAAACATAGATTTTGTGGTCTAAACTTTGGCAATAAAAACATGTGTTTGGTAGGTTAATCTAGATGATTATATGTTTCACCATCTTTCCTCCTACCTAGATAAAGACAAATTCCTTCAAGTCTGTGGAGAGGTTGGCACAAAGGAAAACCTTTTTCTAAGGATTACGGTTGAAAAAACACATAGGATTATGGCATATTAACCCTCTAATCTATGATGCAATGCATTCAAGGAAGATGAAGGCCTAGGAACACTATTTGCATAAGATAAGAATTTTGGAGGTCACGTTAACCAAGAAACCCTCCTCCTATTCGGAAAAAAACTAAATAGGTATTCTCACATACCCAAGGACCATGGGTTAAATGACTTTATGGACATGAGCTTTCTCAATGAAGTGAAATAGAAAGAAGCCTTTGGTTAGGCTCCTGGTTTGGATATTGTACCTGCAGGGAGGTTCCTAAACCTCTATAACCTAGTCGTTAATGATAGACAAGATTTGGATCATTTGTCACACATTCAATGGGTGGCCTTTATCATTTTTCTATGGACAGGGTATCCAAATTTCTCTTCAAAACTACAATTGAACACTTGGACCAATAATATAGAAACAATATTATTTTTTGTATATAGATACCTTCGGGGAAGGTTTTGGTTTGAAGCAACTATATGCTAATTGTTAAGGTTATAGCTCAAAATAATGATATATTATGTGCTATTAGTTCGAAGTTGATACTTGGATGTTGGGATGGCTCTATTTATATGGAATATCAAGTTCAAAAACTTGTTCTTCACATGTGTTATTGAAGAAGTTGTAAGCCAATCTTCTCTTATTGACATTATGTATTGAAAACCAATTTGATTGAAGTTGGATAGATGTTTGCTTCTATTACTATAAGTAAAACAACTTGTAAATGATTGCATGATTGCAATTTTTGTATCTTTTGAATTAAATGTGCTTTGTTGCAATTGTGTTATGGATGTCAATCAAGATGGGGTTAAACTTATTTCTATTTAATTTGATAAGGTAGTCAATGCATATCATGATGGTTCTGAATGAATTCAAAAGATTATTTTTATGTGTTGGTCAAGCAGTTTAGGATTGAAAATATCGTTGAATAAAAGTTTATAATATTTAAGCTAGTACAACATAAAGAAATATTTTTAGTATTCTCCATTGATTTTTCCGTCTGACTTAAAGCCTAAAATGATTTCACAATTAGATAAACATAACCATTCTCAAAGCTTTCTAGTAAGATATGAGTAAATTAGATTTAATTTCTTCATAAATGTTTGGTAGCATATATACATCTTATGCTTTAAGTTGCTTGGATATGGAGCAATCTCACTCTTAAACCTCTATGGTGTTTGTCTTCCTCAATGAATGTCTATGTTGGAAGTAGAGTGTTTACCATGCTTATCAACCACATCATCCATTTTTAAAGATTTTTTCTCAACCCTAGAACGATGAAAAAGATGTTTTTTTCATTATCTAGGCATCGCCCATTTATTTAAGATTTTCTCTTAGCCCAACAAATCATTGGGTAGGGTTTGCCCCTGATGCAAAAATCAATAAATCTAATTAAGGAAAGATCAAAGTAGCTACACCTCCCTTATCCTCATCACAACTAAAAGAAAAATAAGCAACGTTTGACCATATCACATGCAGTGCCACTTAAAATATGAAACCAATAAATTTTACTTCTTACAAATAGATAATATATAGTTCAATGAGAAATGCATGAATTTGTCAGTCTATGTGTTTTTTTCAAGACCTAACAAGCCTAGCGATTCAAAGAGGAATTTTTTATTGAAAAATGGTGGGATTATACTCCATAGGATCTCCTCCTAGTTGTCTCCAAGACCATCTTTGAACCATCCAAAACTCATATGAAGGTAATTGAAGTTCTAGGAACTTGCAATGATGCAAACCAATGATCTAAAGTGAGAACTTTGGGATTCTTCAAAAGGCTACCTATTGCTTCCTTAGATAGTATATTAAATAGGGAGGCAAAGAGTGCACCTTAATGCCTACACATCATGGTAGGGTGAACCACTACTTTGTCAATATTAGTGGTGCAGGGTTTATTGGGGCCTTTGGCCATATGGGATTTGGTACTATGCTCCTTTAGGGCATCACTTGCCATATATAATTGATTATTCTTACAAATTGTTTGCACTCACCTACCATATGCATCATTGTTGGTTTCAAAACTAGTATGAACTTGTTTTACTTGTATGACTTGAGCTACCTAAGGATCAATTTGAGTCATTAAAGGACAATCATAAATTTTATGGTCTAAACTTTGGGAATATAAACACGTGTTCGGTAGGTTAATGCGTATAATTAACTGTTTCACCACCTTTTCCCCTACCCGGATAAAGACAAAATTCTTCAAATCTTTGAAGAGGTTTACAGAAAGGAAAACCCTTTTATAGGGACCAAGGTTGAAAAAAAGCATAGGCTCATGGCATATAAACCCTCTAATCAATGCATAAATGCTCTAAAAGAAGGGTTAGTTTTACATGGTGTTGTAACATTATATAAAGTGTAATCAAATTTATAATTTTTATTAAAATAACCAAGTTAAGTTAGATTATAATGTTATTTTTTCTTTTTGGGGTTTTCATTGGTTTCAATATGATAGTTTAATTTATTAAAAAAAGAAATAGCTTAGTTTAGGTTATTTTAATCTTTGGGTTTAATTTTATTTAATATTTAATCTTTTAGATCATATATATATATATATATATATATATATATATCATGCCATAATAATAAAATGTGTTTGTGTGCGCAGGTTGATCACGTAGTTAGGAATAGATCAACAATCTATATTCAATCCCCCCCGCATACTCGACAGTTAACAGGGGGGTCCGCAAAGTGAAACCATGGTTTTGGCCAAAATTACGTGTCACGCGCTCATTCATTAATGCCTAACCCCCTCTATGGTTTTCAAAACCACTCGGGACCCTACAATGAATGAAAAGTTGACACGTAGTCGATGCCGTAGGCAAGTGGAAAAGGTGAAATGACTATTATAAGTGATTTTTTTATCAGAATCAAATAAGTATCGGTGACCTCACACACACTAGTTCACTTCCACTCCTTAAGTTATGGCTCACTAATTGAAGTCAATATCAAGTTCAACATCCTAGTACTACTCCAGTGGCTGTGAACAGAAAGCATATTTTAATTCAGTCTTTTCGCACTAGTAATAATTTGTCATGTCTTGAGAATCAATTTTTAAAGGTTAAATTGAAAGTTCTAGTGGTTAATCTTTGTTTACGAAAGTTTGAAGCCGATAACAAAGCTCGATTTACCAACCACGTGAACCGTTAAACTCAACCTGAATATTCCCTGGAGTAAATTGCCCTAGGTAATTTGAAATTTCCCTTGTTCTCCAACGTTTTATTTTAAATGATAGAATCATCTAAGCCATTAAAAACCAGAATAACTTTGGCAGTCGAAGAGGAGGACCTAGCGGACAAGGATAAAGATATTGTTGATCTTGTTCTGTATTTTGACTTATTCAAATTACACCAATTAGCCATGTGAAATTTTAGAGACCGAGTTAATCATTATCATGCATGGGAGTCTGATCTGGCTAAGTTTATGGTTCCCCGAGTATATTAATTTCCTGAATTTGTAGTCTGGTGTGTTGTTGATTACATTCCTTCTTAGAGGTCTGTTATTTCTAAGAACAGGTTGGTCCTTTTCATGATAAACTATGAATCTATTTATGAGATGTTAAATTTACCCCTAAACCTTGAGAGTGAAACATTAGATAAAATAACATTAGCTCAATTCTTCAAGGGCCTAAGCTCCCAAGACATATTTTCTCTTTTGCAATCCTACTTATGTCAAAATCTTGACACTCCTACATACACTGTTACTCTTAAAGCCAATCCATTTCTTGAAACATCCAAGCAAATCATTACAATGATGTCTGCAATCTTAGGAAATGATGATGACCAAATTGTTGATGAGTATATTAGGAAATGATGATGACCAAATTGTTGATGAGTATATCATGGGATTCATGGTATCTATTTGTTCCTCTTCTATTAAGTCCTTGGTCAAAATCAACTATGCCCAATTTTTAGATGACAATCTTCATCTTCAAATGTTAGAATTTGAGACCACCAGATATTTCAGATATCAATCTTACTTGGTATGTATTTTTATGTACTCTCAAGTTGTTAAGTTTTCACACCTTGAATTGAAACTGAAGATGAAATGGGTAATCTATCTTCAATCATTTATTGGACTCCCCTGGTTAGGAAAAAGATTCAAAATGTAGGGTTCTCAAAACACATTAACCAGTTTATGTCAAAATCTTTTGAGATTATTCATGATGAGATGCCTACCATAATCTTTTCATAGTGTAAAACACTTTTACAACTGAGTACTGACAAAAGAGTTGGATGCTGGTATTTATTTGAAAATCATATAGAAATTAGGGTTCATGGCATTGAACTACAACCTTTCCTTTTACCCACCTATAATTTTTTCCTTGGAATTTATAAGACAAAGGCTTAATTCTGATTATGTTCATTTTGTCTCAAGGAAATAAAAAACAAGTTTTAAATTAAAAAAGGAAGTGGGTCCTTTTATTGTCAATACCATAACAACTTTGCAGGTGACATAAAAGCTACTTCAAGACATGGGATTTCAACAAGGCAAGATTTGGATCTATGATCCTCACTTTGTCATCTTAACTAAAAGGACTGGAAATGGATTAAATCCTTCTCAACATCAACAAAAGTCACAATTGGAGTTGTTGGCCAACCAAGACAGCTGGGAGGATATGCAGAGGATTTTGCAAGTTTAAGAGAAAGTTCCAGATCAGGCATCAAAATAACCAGTGATAAAGACTCCTCAATGATTTGAGAAAACATACAAAAGAAAAGGTGTAGGATTGGCCTAGAAAATGTTAGAGACAGAGGAAGAAAAATCAACTAAAAGGAAGAAAATAGAAGAACAATAGAAGGATGAAGATCAAATATCACATAATGAGTCGGAACCATTGATAAAATAACCTGCAATGGTTATAACGACTTCATCATCAACAAATCATGGGAGCTCTAAAAGTCAAGGTGGAAAAGAATCAATTGATACAGATCAATTAAAGCAAGTTGATCATGTTCATAAATTCATGGCTGCCAAAAAGATGGGTGCGAAGATTAAACAAAACATTCTTCCTAAAATATTTTACCAAGGGGTATCTCAAAAAAGAGTGTTGTCTGTTGTGGATTATGAAAAAGGTAAATTAAATACAACAGTGATCGAATCAAATGATCAAAAGAAGGTCACCAACATCTCTATTGATCTAAATTTAGTTCATCCAATTGATAAAATGGATTTGCACAGACAAACTAGAGAAATGTTAAACAAAGATGTGATGATAGCTTCTCTCGGGATAAAAAAGCTACAAACTATAAATGAGAAGATTGGGAATCAACTAAAGCAAGAGAAGCTATCCAACAAGACTAAGCAGATGAGAGTGGAAGAGCTTGAACAATGGGTAAATGATCTAGGAGAAAATCCACAAGATGCAACATCGATACAAGATCTTATGAAAACAAAGGATATTGAGATTCAGGCATTGAAGAAAAAACTTAACATTTCAGGAATTGATCATGTTCACACTCTAGAGTTACAGGTTATCAATTTCCACATAGAGTGAGGAGATTAAAGTTTTCAACAAACAATTGAATGACAAGGATAAAACCATTGAGCAATATCATAAGCTAAAGGCTAAGATGCTAGGAGATATTGAACAGTTTCATAATAAGTTATCTAGTAAGCCATATTTGATTAGAGATAGACATCTTATTTGGAATCAAATCATCACTGAGATCAACAAAATCTGGGATTACTTCAAGATCATCGAAGAAGAGGTTTCTTTGACAAATGAAGCAAATCAAGCAATACCACAAGCATTCCGAGAATTAGGAACTAGGCCTCAAGTCACTACAAGAATCATCAAGTTCCTAAAATCTAACTCAAAAGAAGCATTAAGAATTAAAGGGGTGACAGACATAACTACAATGGTAATGGAAATAGAGAAGATTTTCACAAAAAGAAGTCTGATACAACAAACACGAAACAAATGTATAATGGTTAAAAGAAACTTTGAATTTTTTTACCAATAAGTTCGAGGACTTGGTAAAAATGGGATTGCCTTCAACATGGAATGATAAAGGAAGACTTCTAACATTTGAAAATTACAGAAAAGACCTGTTCAAAGTTAAAGAAAATGAGGATAAATTTCAAGGAATGACTGAAGTCCTTAGAGGACATACTATTGTGGATATTCTCATAGATGATTTTTATCTACTGTGGTAGATTAAAAATACGTTTTCAAATCCCCCTTCATATGAGAAATACATCGAGTTGGATATTGCATACAAGAAGATGATGGCTTTCAACTACCCATCAAGTGAAAATTGGAAGCTTCTAATTCAATTGTTAACTGAATGAGTCATCAAAACGGATGGAGCAAAATTAGGAGATATTTTTTGGGCAAATCCTAAATTCAAATGTATTCGTTACCTTTTTGTAAAATCATATATGTTGTGCCCGCACGGGTGTAGACGGATTGGCAAGTGCCGTGTAAATGGAAGGAAATTTGTAAATGAAGTCTCATGTTCGATTCTCACCCGGACTTACTCGTGCGCCATTCTTGCGGGCTGGGTGGTTGCACCTGGGGTTATAGTGGT
>ML781724.1:0-37538 GCA_009831015.1 Picea engelmannii
TTTCTGCCCTCCTTTCTCTTTTTCTTTTTGTTCTCTTTTTCACAAATAATTTGAAGAATGCAATATCATTTGTGAACCAAATCACCAGATGCAGATAATATCCAAGTCATAAGATGATTCCCATAAATTATGGGGTGATAACACCATGAAGCTTGAAGACTTGGTCCATGAAAATTTGATCCACCGTGGATGTTGTAAACATGTGTTGAAGTGCACAGAAATGAGCATACTTGGAAAGGCGATCAAAAAATACCATGATGACTGATTTATTTCCCGATTTGGGTAAGCCGGTAATAAAATCCATAAAGATATCCTTCCAAATAGCAGGTGGAATCGGAAGCAGTTGTAGTGTGCTCAGAGATTTGATTGTTTCTCCCTTGTTGTGTTGACACACATCACATTCAGCTACAAAATTATGGATGTCTTGTTTCATACCATTCCAGAAAAAAGAACGTTTGACCCTTTCATAGGTTTTGGTGAACCCAGAGTGCCCCGTTGTGGGTGTAGCATGAAGCTCAGAAAGTACCATGGATTTAAGATTTGATTGTTTACTTAAATACAAACGGCCTTTGTATCGAAGCTCATCATGGATCTAAGAGTACCCTGGAGAAGCTAGAGAATTTGACTACAATTGTTGGATCAGATGTGAACTTTTGGGATCTTGTAGTCATTCCTGGCAAATGGCTTGGAGCCAATCCGATAAAATGAAGGAAAGAGAAAAAAGGGATCCTTCATCTTCATATTTTTGGGAAAGTGCATCTGCAACCACATTGTCTTTGCCTTTCTTGTAAATGATCTCATAATCATATCTAAAGAGCTTAGTCACCCTTTTTTGTTGCTCCGGGGAGGAAATGCGTTGTTCCAGAAAATACTTGAGGTTTTAATGGTCTGTCTTGATTTGGAAACATTGCCCCAATAGATAAGGGCACCACAAATCAACAACATGCAGAATAGCCAACATTTCCTTTTCATAGATTGATTTGCTCATATTTCTTTCAGATAGTTTCTTGCTGGTAAAGGCCAAAGGTCGACCCTCTTGCATAAGGACAACACCAATTCCTTTCCCTGAGGCATCACATTCCAACACAAAGGTATTTGTGAAATCAGGAAGGCCAAGACTGGAGTGGTGCACATGGCCATCTCCAAGGTTTGAAAATCTTGAGCAATGGCTGGAGTCGAAGTGAAAGAGTTATTTTTTAGGAGAGTAGTGAGAGGTGCGGAAATCTTTCCATAATTCTTAACAAACTTGCGATAATACCCTATTAAGCCCATAAATCCACACAATCTTTTGACAGTATTTGGGTGAGGCTAGTCTTGCATATCTTCAATCTTTTTCGGATCCACCCGGACGACATCCTTGCCAACCAAATGATCCAAGTATTCTACTTCTGAGGCGCCAAAAGCACATTTAGACTGTTTCAGGAAAAGTTGGTGCTGAGAGAGGAGTTGGAGAACTTGATCCACATGAGCAAGATGGTCTTTCCAAGTTTTTCTATAGATGAATATATCATCAAAGAAAACTAACACAAAATGACGGAGAAAAATACGAAAGACATGATTCATGAGGCTTTGGAAGGTGGAGGGGGAATTACACAAGCCAAAGGGCATGACCAAAAACTCATAGTGGCCCTCATGAGTTCTAAAGGCAGTCTTTGTAATGTCTACCTATTTCATACATATCTGGTGGTAGCCCAAACAAAGATCAAGTTTAGTAAAGAATTGGGTGCCACTCAATTCATCCAGGAGGTCATCAATGACAGGAATGGGAAATTTGTCTTTAATGGAAAGTTTGTTGAGGGCATCGAAATCAGGACACATTCACCAAGAACCTTCTTTCTTCAGGACCATGACTACAGGAGAAGAGTAGGGGCTCGTACTAGGGTGGATAATGCCTGCATTAAGGAGTTCCTGAACCATTTTCTCAATTTCATTTTTTTGGGAAAAGGGGTGACAATACAGACGGATATTGGGAGGAAGGCTTCTGGGTACAAGGGGAATGGAATGATCATGAACACCATGGGAAGGAGGGAGTGGACTCCTTGGGGAGTGGAAAATACCACTTGATGTTTAGAAAAGATGGCTTGGAGGTCTTGCAGCACCGGGGGTGTCTCTGTTGCTTGTATGGCATGGAGTTGGGCAATAACACCAGAATGACCTTTTTTTAGCAGATTTTCCATGTGATGGGAACTAATGATCTCAGGTGAACCAATGGTGATGCCTTGGAATTTATATTGGTGGCTCTCCTGGTCGAATTGCATGGTTAATTCTTTAAAATCCATGAGAATGGGACCCAAAGTCTTTAGCCAGTTTGCACCCAACACAATGTCACAACCGCCCATGTCGATAGCAAACATATGAGATTTCAGGTGGTAGTCACCAATTTGGAGACACACATTTTCACAACGCCCCCCACATTTCATGGAACCACCATTGGAAATCATGATTTGAAAATTGTTGACGGCATGGATGTAGCAATGAGTTTCTTGGGCAATGTGGCGATTAATAAAATTATGGGTGCTTCCACTATAAACCAGAATGATGACCTTCCGATGCTTGATGTAACCGATTAGCTTGAGGGTTTGGGGAGAAGAAAATCTAGTGAGAGCATTGAGAGAAATAATGGGTTCTACTTCGGAAGGGTCTAAGGGAGGGGTTATGTCATTGGTCTCAGGTGATTTAGACACAAGGGAAGTTTCAACATCCTCTTCCAAAATATCCTCGGAGATGGCCATAAAAATCTTTTGTTCCTTACACTTGTGGCCCAGAAAATATTTATCATCACAATTATAACAAAGGCCTCTGAGTTGGCATTCAGCCATGTCATCCCTTGTCAATTTTTGGATCTTTAGTGGAGCAGAGGGAGTAGTGGGATTTACTAGTTCAAGGCGAGGGATAAAGGAGGGCTTTTGGTTTTGATAATATACCACCTATTGTTCTTCTTTATCTCTTTTAGTAGCCTCCACCCAACTCTTAGGCCTAGCCATGAGGACATGGGCCTGAATCTCCTCCTTGAGGCCACTGATAAAACACTCTCAGAAAAAGGCATCAAACATGCCCTCGGTCTGAAAAGCCAGGCGCTCAAAGGCAGTTGTAAAGTCTTCCACTGGTCCTAATTGTTTCAACTTTTTCAAATGGCCCAAATGGTTGGTGTCAGTGTCAAAGCATTCATAAAGCTCTGCCACAAAGGGTGTCCAAGAAATATACCCTTGACAGGAAGTTTTTCTCCATTGCCACCATTGCTAACGTTCTTGATCTAGATGGAGAACACCATACCGGAGTTTGTCCAAGTCATCTGTAATGTTGTATAAAGAGAAATAATGTTCCATTTGGGTTACCCAACCAGTAGGGTCCGAGCCATCAAATTTGGTCACATCCACCCGCAGAAGGCATAGGTCACGTTGAAATGATGGGGCTGAAAATTATGGGAATGAGAGGAATGTTCACCTTTAGTCTTTGGAGGTGTTTCAAAGGAAGGGTTATTTGTAGGGATATGAAGCTTGGTGCAAAGTGACGAAAAGATAGATTCAAGTTGGGTGGTTATTTCTTGTTTGATTTCCTCCATTGAGGACTGCATGGTTGTATTGATGGCAGCAACATTGGCACTAAGGTGTTTCACTTATTGTTGGGTCTCGGTGAGACTAGATTGCAAGGTATTGAAGCGAACTTCCAATTCTTGGCTATGGGTATGGGCCATGAGGATGAGGGAACCAAAAAGGGGTGGGTGGGGTCAAAAACATTTTGCTAAAAAATGATATGTATGAATGTGATAAGGGCGAAGAGATGAATCCAATGGAATAGGTCTCAAATAATGGTGAAATAATAGGTCTCAATTTTTTTTTGTTTTTTTTTTTATACGCCTGCAGAGTTATACTCTGGTCTAAAGAATACTGCAGTAATGAAATGCCCAAATTCTTAACCAGGAAGAAATGTGTAGTTACTTGGCAACCCAAACACAGTTGTGCAGCAATAGATATTGTCTGTTTTAATTTGTTTATGTTTCTGTCCCCAAGGGTTAGGTATTCAAGGGTTCTATAGACAAGGGTTTGCCCTGTGCTACATCTCTTTGATATACGTGCGGGGTCCAACAGTAGTACTCGACCCAATATCTCAGGGCACTAACTAAGGAGGGTAAACCATACCCTTAGCCATACTACCCGACTAACCAGGTACTAGAGAGTATCTTCTAGAGTGTTGTTCTCGGTGGCACTATAGCAGTCAGGCGATCGATCGATTTATCTAAAGAGGGCTTCAGGAAATCTAGGTCAATCCGTACACAGGTGTTGTTTGATGCGCTACCACTCGAAGGGGTACCATCATGGGTTACTAGGGTGGCCAACAGATGTGTGCTTAAGAACCACTGGTATTTCCTACGGGTATGAATCATTCAACCGCGGGTTTATGCGCGTAACGACAAATCTCTGTGGCTTAAAGACGTCGGAATACATCTACCCTGGAAAAAAAATTACCCACAATTTCTTCCAAGGAAAGTGCTCTGATACCACTTGTAATATACCAGATATAAAAAGTATGCGGAACAAAAATAAAATGCTAGAAATGGAATAATAACAACAATATAAGCAGAACAATCACCACAATGGCACTAAAATGATATAAGAATAACAACAGAAATAGCACTTTGAATCTGAAAGCAATGTTCACCGGCCTCTTCGAGGGGGCAACCTCCAGTTGAGCAGAGTTCTGTTACAATAATATCCCAGCTAGGGTTCGCATACCCTCGACTCCTATTTATACTAAATATCTCTATCAAAAGAAGCATCTAGAGGAAGATCCTTCTAGAAGCAGAAGCTTCTATTAGGTCTTCTTACATCCGCCTTATTCTATTTTATTGAAAGGCCTTATTAATTTTGACCTTTATTACATCCAAATATATTGTTCTACCTATGTGCGGGTTAGGACCCTAACAGACTTCATTCCCTTTTAGGGTGACCTTAGGCCCTTTTAGGGAAACATTGGCCTCCTGGAGCAAAACGTTAGGCCTTCTTGGGCCTCATGAACCTGCCACACATGCCACTTGGCACACAACTGCCTCCAAAACATCCCAAAATGTTGGATGACATCATGGGTGACCTAGGTGACATCATGGGCCTTACAAGGCCTACAACATGGTGGAAAGGTGTTGGCACAGGGGCAAACCCAGGATTCAACACTCAAGAGCGCACCAACAAAGCCCTAGCTACTGGCCCTTTCAGCAGCACCTGCGAAGCAGATGCAGTCTCACCCAAAGCAGCTATGAGGGGGTTGTAGGACAAATATGTCTACACCTAGGGGAAGATCAAGTGGATCTAATAGAATAGAAACCCAATATGTACTTATCACTTATCAAGCTATATCTACCCTACGCAGTTATAGATCTAATCTAATACAACAATGCAAGCAACAAGATAACAACAACATAGATCAAAGCATCAATCACACATCCACAACACAATATATACATGGTTCACCCTCTCTCTAGGGCTACATCCATAGAACTGTGCTTATGATTTATTAAGAAAAATCATACAGTTCTTGTTTGCACACTCAACTAGCAGATCTTCCTTCTTCTCTCTCTTCCTCCTTCCTACGCACCCAGCTGTAGGACTTGACCGTCACACACAGTTGAAGATATTACAATACAATCCTCTCTCTCTCTCTCAATACTCAATGACCAACAGAACATGAACCACAACAACAACAACCTGACCTAGGTCCTCTTGACCTTTATTTATACATTACAATCACTCACCGACAACCCTAGGTCGAAACCTAGGTGCCAAAACCCTAAATACCAAAATCCTAGGTGTCTAAAACCCTAGGTCAACTTGACCCTCTTTTTTCGGGCTTTGCTAGCCTGTCTTTCCTTCCTTCTCATGAGGTGCTCCAAAGCATCCAACGATGGCTTTTCCCACCTTCTAAGTCGTTCTTGATCCATCTCCCTTGTTGATCTGTCATCCTCAATCTCCTCATCCAACGGCTTGCTTTTCCGCACTTCACTCCATCTTTTCTGCTATTTTTCTCACTTCGACCCAGTGACAATCACTGTGTCTCCTGTGAAGCTCACTTTTTACCTTTTCTTCCTTATACTTTGATTCATTCCATAACCAAGGGCCAATAGGCCCCCGACACTCACCTGTGACTTGTCCCAAGGCACTTTGGATCTGGTTCCTCTATTTTGCTTTGATATGGACTGCGCAATGCAGCATTTTCTTTCTGCTTTGTGCTTCTCTTCCCTCCCTGTGCAAACTGTCTTTTCTGTGTCTGGTACCCAGTTTCAACTACACCTGGTACCTAGACCCTTTTCCTCTTGTCTTTACTTAGAACTGTGGGGCAGTTGGTTGTCATAATACAACTTTATCCGACTCCCATTCACCAATCCTTCTTTCCATTCTCCATTCAATGTCTTCTGTTACGTAGCTCCTCCTTCTGTGACATAGGCGATCTCATATGGTCCAAGCCAATGCGTTCTGAACTTCCCAGGGTGTTTTATAAACTTACTGTCATACATCAACACTAAGTCACCTTGCTTGAATATCTTCTTCTTGGTGTGCCTGTCATGGTAGGCCTTCTCTCTCTCCTTGTGAACTTGTTGATGAAACCCGACAATGAATCTGTCTTCTTCTAGTTCAACCAATTGTGCAAGCCTCTCGTGAACAGCGCCAATGTCATCCATGTTTGTGAACGTAACAATCCTTAAGCTGGGTACCAAATATTCCATCAGGACAACAACTTCAAGACCATACACCAACTTGAAAGGGGTCTGCATTGTTAATTTCTTGCAAGTGGTTCTATAATCCCATAGTACTGCAGGTACTCTTAAATCCCAGTCATTCCTATTCACACTACAAATATTCGTCAATGCGGTTTCCAAGATCTTGTTGAATGCTTCCACTGTCCCATTTGCTTATGGATGGTAAGGCGTACTTTTCTGATGGTGGACTGCAAACTCTTCAGTCAGGGCTTCAACTATCTTATTGATTAAGTGTGTACCTTGATCACTCATAAGGATCTTGGGGCATCCAAATCTAGTTATTATGTCATCAAAGATAAAATGCGCAGTTGTAGTTGCACTACAGTCCTTGACTGCTCTAGCTTCAAGCCATCTGGTTAAGTATTCGATCGTAGTAATAATGTACCTCGCTCCTGTGTGCTTACCTGGTGGGTTTATAGGTCCCACGAACTCAATGGACCACTTTTCAAATGCTTGTAGGGTCATCTGCAGTGCTAATGGTATTTCATCTCTTCGGGATGGTTTTCCAACTCTCTGGCATACATCACATACCCTGGCATATTCTTTAGCATCTCCGTGTAAGGTAGGCTACCATAAGCTAGCTCGCAGAACCTTCTGTGCAGTTGCTTTCCCTGCATAGTGTCATCCTGTGATGCCCTCATGAGCTTATGCAAGGATCAGTGGTCGCTCTGTCTCCATAACACACCTTCTTAGTATCTCATCAGGTCCCATTTTGTACAGATGACCAACGATCAGTGAAAAGTCTGCATCGTGCACTACTAGTTGTTTCTTTTGAGGAATTTTATACTCACTTGGAGCCATTCCTGTTGATAGAAACTGGACTATGTCTGCAAAGTGATCATCAATATTTCTAATGGTGAGCAGTTGTGCATCCGACAATGTGTCCTCTAAGCTGGTGGGTTCTTCGCCATGTTCCAACCTCGACAAGTGGTCAGGACCCTTGTTCATTCTTCCTAGTTTAACTATGATTTCAAAGTCATATTCTTGAAACAACAGAAGCCATCTGCAGATTCCCCCCCCCCAACACTGTCTTGTTGACTATGTACTTCAGCGCGAAGTGATCTGTGAACATTTTAAAGTGTCCTCCCAACAAGTAGTGGTGGAATTTTTGCGGCGCGTATACCATGGCTAACCCTTCTCTTCCTTTAGTGGTGTAGTTAATCTCAGCTATAGATAACTTCCTACTGGAAAATGCTAATGGATGGTCGATCTCCCCTTATCTCGTTTGTTCCAGTACTACTCCTAATTCCATAGAAGATGCATCGACATGCACATGAAACTCCTTGTTCCAATCTGGGAAAACTAGAATCGACGCAATGACCATCTTTTTTTTTAGTGTGTCGAAGCTCTGCTGGCATTCATCTGTCCAGTCAAAATGACAGTGCTTCTTCAACAACTTCTCCATCGGTGTTGTGATTTGGGCATATCCTTTAATAAATTTCCTGTAATAGCTAGTATGTCCTAGCGCAGTGCGCAGTTGTTTGACTAAAGTAGGTGGTGGCAATTCAACTATAATTGAAATTTTTTATGGGTCAATCAACAATCCTTGCTTGCATACAATATGACCTAATAGTACTACAAATGGTGAGAAGAAGATGCACTTCTTCAGATTTAAAGAAATTTGACACTGCCTGCATTTATGCAACATTAGCCTTAGACATTCAATATGTTTTTTCAACAAACTAAACACAGTTGAGTCATCAAAATATACTTCTAAAAATTTATGCAGAAATTCTTTGAACGCTTCGACCACCACCCTGGAAAATATGGCTAGGGAATTCTTCAGTCCAAATGGAATTACTGTATATTGGTAGGATCCCCATTCGGTGGAAAACATGGTCTTGTGGCGGTCCTCCTTAGCAATCCGGATCTGATGGTATCCTAAAAAGTCATCTGTAAAAGAATATACCTCTTGGCCTCCCACGTTGTCTAATACTTCATCAGTGAATGGTGTAGGGAAGGGGTCGTGCAGACAGGCATCATTCAACTTCCTGAGGTCCACACATATCCTGATCTCACCTTTGTTCTTCTTATCTTGTACTACCATAGGGATGATCCACTCCGACTCTTCGACAGGTTTAATAATCCCTGCTTCCAGTATTCTGTCGAGCTCAATCTTGACTTTTTCCTTGTATTTTGGGTTCAACCTGTAAGGTCTTTTCTTGACTGGCTTCACATCTGGTTTCAAAGGTATTATAATCTCTCCCATAGGTCCTTTGATTCCCTTCATATCAGTGAACTTGGTCGGGAACAAGTCCTGATATTCATGCAACAACTCTGTAATCTTGTCAATGGTAGCAGCATCCTAGTAATCTTCGACATTGACAAGCTTCGGTGTCTCCTCTGTTCCAATGTTGACCTTTTTTATATTGATCAATTGACCAATAAATGGTATCTCTACTCCTTCCACATCTCGTTGGCCTTCTGTCTCAGTGATGTTTACCTTCCTGGGATCATCATCATCGTCGACATTGATGTTGTAACATCCTTGCAACTTTTGGAATGGCACAGTCCATTCGTCCTCTTCTTGTTCCATAGGGAGGCTAGATGACTCTTCGAGTACCCTTTGTCTAACAATCTGTAATGCATGGTCGACTGAAGGAAATTCACTTTCAAACAAAAAAGTGGTTACAAAATTTTGAGTCATACCTTCCCAATCTACAGTGATGAGGCTCAGCTCTGCTTGAAGGTACTAGTGGATAGGAATCGTGTCCAGCGTGTTAATGAATTGGTGCACCCATTAGTCTCAAGGGATGTCACTCCAGGCCTATTCTCAGATTCTCAAATGGTCCTTTGGGAAACTTCAACCTGTGTACCTTACTTCACAGCTTACTACTTGTGCTGATAATCGTGTTGTCATCAAAGTTTGACATTGTGTCCAGTCTGTGATGTTTCTTGTGTGCATCCCCCACCATCTTGCTGGTGTGGCTTTCATGGTCTCTACCATTGCCAAAAACATCTGTTGTGCTGGTACACTTGCCTCAAATTCTGATAAGAATTTTTCTAAAGGATTCATCCCATCAAACGTGGGTAAGTTACTCACTGTTGTGTCGATCCAGCGAACCTCTTTGGTTAGCCTAGCACATCTTCTGGTAGATACTTCGTACATCTGGTTATGCCAGTTTTCCAGTGCCTCTTCTAAGTCTAATGAGCATGTGCTATCGCTTCGGCAACTCAGATTCACGTCGGCTATAGGATTGATATAATCCTACTGTCTGGCTATTAGTTGGTAGATGTTTTCAAGTTCGTACGCATAGTCTTCTTCTCTGACAGGCTCTATGTATCTAGGTCCCTCATATGAATCTAAAGGAGAAATAACCCTAAGGCCATCTCTTTCAAAATTCATGCACCTCTTATTTAGATTGACAACGGTAGAATTATTGAAGGCCCAATCGATTCCTAACAATGCAGGGTAAGGGCAGTTGTCATCAACAATCTCAATTACCTCAAAATCTGCAAAGGTTCTAACTCCGTCGATGTCCATACGGACATGTTCCAATCATCCAAATGGGATAACAACTTGTTGATTAGCCATGTGAAGTCTAATAGGGGAATATATCAGTTTTGGTTTTCCCATTAGTGTCCAGGTTTGCTTCGTCATGACATTGACCTCCGACCCTAAGTCGAGGACCACATAGTCTATGTCATATTCTCCTATCTGATCATTCATGTGTAATTCTTTATTTTTCCTTCTCTTCTTACCAATCCAGTGTACTTCCCTATTCAGTAAGGGATCTGTCTTTCCTAGCTCATACAGTTTAACCAGGTTTTGCAGTTCTTGTATAGCTTTCCCATCTTTAAGCAGTTCTATAAACATATATAAGAAACTAATAAGTTTACTTACCTCTTTTCCCTCTCTGGGCGAAGCATACTGATCAAATGCATGAGGCATTCCATATTCTCTTATTTTTGGTTGCATTTTTTAGAAGACTCTTGATCTGCTTTGAATTCTTGTCTGGCCTATTCAAAGATTTGCCTTTCTTTCTTCGCATCAAAAGTTTGAGTCCTCTCCACATCTTTCCTGATACCTAATTTTTCTGTGATCTTCTCCTGGGTCATTCTATCCTCTCCTGTAGCAGTTCCTCCTCGAGTAATAACAGTGACTCGAGGGTCTACTCTATGAGGTTCAGTATATATCAGTTGTACTTGTGGGTTATGTTGAGGTCCTTGTCTTTCCTGAAGCTTCGCTAACAGTACAGGGAAGTCCTCAATGACATGCTCGAAAGAGTTGCAATAACTGCAAGTGGTACAAGGGTTCTGACAGTCCCTTGTTAGATGTCTTGGTTGGGTGCAGTTATAACAGATTATTTGTCCTCGACCTCAACCCATACCTCCTCCTCATCCTTGTCCTCTGAATCCACCGCGAGGATTGAAATTTCCTCTTCCCGGAGAGTTATATTGTGCATTGTTTCCTTCTTGATGTTCTTCGCCTTGGATTTTATATATGTCTCTTGATCTTTCATGCATCAGGTCAAAGGCCCTACAATCTCTATCATCGTGCCCTACAGACTTACAGAATGTGCAGTACAAGTTTGTGGGTTTCTGAACATACTTCTGCATATAGTAGCACTCCCCAGGGCAATGTCGGGTTCTGCATACTTCGCACCAATGCATATTAACTTGCTTCAAGGGGCTCAGCGCTCCTGAGGCCAAATATTCATGAAATAGGGGACAGTTTTCTTTATCATGATCTTTGGATCTGCATCTTACACACTAGATATCTTCTCTTTTGTCCTTCCCCTTGTCCTTCTTCATGTCCTCGACCTGCAAAGATAAACTAGTCAGCTAGCTCAAGATCTGGCTCATACCTGAGCTGGATTATCCCATAGGTGTTGATTCAAGCTTCATGGTGATCTCCAAAGCTTTTTCCTGTGAAGCAATCTTCTGCTACATCAGGGAAACTCTGATATGTGGTAAGAGAGAAGCGATGAACCATTCTTTGTTCTGCTCATCCGAGATCTTAAAAGTCAATCGGCCTGTTAGGGTCTTGAATCTCTGATCGAACTCCCAAACAGGTTCAACTACTTTTTGTTTGATCTCCTTCAACTCGGTAATACACTGTGACTCCAACTTCGTCTGTTTAAACTCTACAACCAATGCGTTCTTGATCTCATTCAGTGGCTTAGGCTGCGCAAGTTCTTGGACAAGCTTCATGTACCATCTCAACGCGAGATCCCTCAGTGTAGTGCTAAACTATTTTATTTTAATAGCTTCGTCGGTGATGTTTTTAATGTTCCATATGGCCTCTCACAGGAACCAGTGTTGATCAGGGTCTTCAGATCCATCTCCCCTAAAGATAGGGAGCCTCATCTCATCTACCATGAAGTTGCCTAGGTTTCTTGTCTGAGTAGATGTTGAACTGCTAGTAATAGTACTCTGCGGACTCTGGTGATTCGGGATACTCTGATGACTTAATGTTTCTGAAACAACAAGAGGATTGATATTACTTACTTCAGTAGCCTGCGCAGTTCCTGAGATTTCTAGCTCATTTCGGTGAAGTTATTCAACTGCTTCTTCCTCTGCTCTGGGGGTTTTTGAGTGCTCTTTGTCTATCAGATATAGCTCTTCTCCACTGTAGAAACCTTCTTCTCCATATTTTTACTTAAACAGGTTCTCAAGGTGAACCCCTCTAAATAATCTTCCACTGCGCGTATGTCCAGCTTCTGTGTCACTGTCGTTGTCTGAATTTTTGAACATTAGCCTTTTCAGATCCATCCAGTCTACTGTATCTTTAACATGTGGTTTTCATGCAAGAGAATCTTGATTCTTAGCTTCGGAAAATGAAAAAATCTCCCTCAGGGTCCCTTGAAAAAGTATCTCTCGGCCTGGCTATATGATTATGTTCTGTCAACAGCAAATTCGGTGATATACCCTCCAATGGTATTATCAAACCAGTGATCTACAGCTCTGGATACAGTGTTATCAACTCTCTTGACCTTCTAGATCAACGCTAGCATCCAAACCATAGGAGGTCTAGATCTGATCTCAAACTGTGTGTCAGCTAACCTAGCCAACCACTCCTATGGCTGGAGAAAGTTGTCACAAGGATCCTTCTTCGGACAAACGATGTCCTTACTCCTATCAAGATCTTAGCACAACGGTGGTTGATAATCTTCTTCATGGAATAAATCCAGGTTCTCAGAGGAGTACTCATCAAAATCATCAAGGTATGACCAAAAATCATCAAGAGAATATGGGACTAGGTCAACCCTGGGTGTTTGGAAAGTATCGGTAATTATATCATCTCTTTGTTGCCACTAGTCAAAATCAAGAGTAACCTGTTGTGATAATTGCAAAGGAAACACTTGGAAATGATTCTCAATGTCATAAATGGGTTCCATATCATAACCAACTACATCCCACTTATGTCTCCCAACATGTATGAACTCATCAATATTATTAACCATGTCACTATTTATATCATAACATGAAGGATTTGAAGCATTCAAGGGATCATCTAGCTCCTCTTCACTTTCCAAATCATAAAGTAAAGAATCATCAAAAATTTGGAAAGTAAGGTAACTCACCGTGTTTATTTATTCTTGTGCAGGAGCTTCGATGACTTGGGTGTCTTCAACATGCATCATTGTTTCATCCTCATGAGTTGTCCCTACATCTTCAAATGTACAACAAGGAAGATCTACCCTATTCAAGGATTTCATTTCTTCTTCCTTCTCTGAATCATAAAACAAGGCATTTTCAACATCCTGAAAATGAAAGTGACTAACCTCATTCTCTTCTTCTTGTGTAGGGGGGAAAGACTCGTGGATGGCTTCATCAGAGGTAGGAGCACATATCGATACTTCATCATCTTGTTTAGGATCTAGCTTCTCAACTGTGTCTTCAACAGTCCTTTTCTCTTCCCTGTGGGATTGGAAAACCTCATCAAGATATTTTCCCTTAACATTTTCTTGGTCAAGGATTTGTTCCCCTTCTTCTTGGAAATTAGCAATAAAGGTTTCGAAGGTAACTAATCTTTCCAAACTAAGAGTGTATGGAGTACCTTTGGGGTCATCAAATTTGGTTCCTAGAGAGAATATGTGTTTTCCTTTAGACAAAGAGATATTCTCCTCGATTTTCTTGGCCATGTAATAGGAATCATAGATTGTTTTTGGCCCCTTTTTATTTAGGAGAAACCCTAATTGCACCAAAAGTGCATTGGTATAGAGATACACGAGGTACTTGTCTTCAGGACAATGGCTCCTAGGAATCTGATATAGCAATCCCTCAAACCTAACCTCGAAATCCTTGACAGTGTCATTCTCAGTTTGTTTTACATATTCAAGTCTTTTTAGTAACGTTTGGATATCTTCCAATTTCATACCCCATTTTTTGAGAAAGATTTCTTCTAACTGGTCCATAGATGTGATGCTAGCAACAGGGAGATTATCATACCATCTTCTAGCATTTTCATGAAGAGTGGCAGAGAAAAGTGTCATTGCCAAATCTTCAGCATCGTCACTGATAGGATGGAGTTGAAATAAGGCCCAAAAATCAACCATGTGATAGTCATCTCTTTCCCCATCACTACCAGTGAATCTAGGGAGCCATTTTTCGTACTTCGGGGGCATTTTTTAAGGGCACCCTGGAATTTTAATCATGTATAAAGGCTTGAAGTTTCTCGGGTCCCATTGAGAATTCATGGTTGGCTTCATCATTAGTGGAGTCACTAGATAATTTTCTTGAAATTATCAAAGGGATTAGCGGATCACCCTCAGTGGAGTCGCCAGGTAAGCTTGTAATATAAAGATTCTTGAGGAAAGGCTTACTGAAAAGTGTCGTCTTTGAGGAATATTGACTCAGTGTTCCTCAGCAACGGCGCAAAAATGTTATCACACAATTTGTACTTTTATAGAAGAGGAGGTAAAAGGAAATCAAGTTGGCATAACGGGAGACTATCCTATCATAGTCACCTCAATAGGAAGTCTCTTTCTATTTAGGGTGGTAGGCCTAGGGGAGACATCCCTGGTGACCTAGGGGTTTGAGAAGGAAAAGTGAAAGTAGCTAGGTAAAAGGTACCCTCTCAAAAGTCATCGACGATCAGAAAGTCTGTTAGGGTCCTAACCCACACATAGGTAGAACAATATATTCGGATATAATAAATGTCAATATTAATAAGGCCTTTCAATAAAATAGAATAAGGCAGATGTAAGAAGACCTAATAGAAGCTTCCACTTCTAGAAGGATCTTCCTCTAGATGCTTCTTTTTATTATAAATAGGAGTCGAGGGTATGAGAACCCTAGCTTGGATATTATTGTAATAGAGCTCTGCTCAACTGGAGGTTGCCCCCTCGAAAAGGCCAGTGAACATTGCTTTCAGATTCAAAGTGATATTTCTGTTGTTATTCTTATATCATTTCAATGTTATTGTGGTGAATGTTCTGGTTATATTGTTGTTATTCTGCCATTACTAGCATTTTATTTATGTTCTGCATACATTTTATATCTGGTATATTACAAGTGGTATCAGAGCACTTTCCTCGGCAGAAAGTGTGGGTTAAATTTTTTTCAGGGAAGAGACGTATTCCGGTGTCTTTAGGCCATAGAGATCTGTAGTTACGCACATAAACCTGTGGTTGAGGGATTCATACACGCAGGAAATACAAGTGGTACTTAAGCGCACATCTTTTGTCCACCCTTGTAACCCCTGTTGGTACCCCTTCGAGTGGTAGCGCATCAGACAACATATGTGTATGGATCGGCCTAGATTACCTGAAGCCCTCTTTAGATAAACCGATTGGCCACCTAACTGCTATAGTGTCACCGAGAACAACACTCGGGAAGATACTCTCTAGTACCTAGGTAGTCGGGTAGTACAGCTAAGGGTATGGTCTATCCTCCTTAGTTAGTTCTTTGAGATATTGGGCCGAGTACTACTGTTGGACCCTGCATGTATATCAGAGAGCTATATTACAGGGAAAAACCTTGTCTATAGAACCCTTGAATACCTAACCCCTAGGGGACAGAAACATAAACAAATTAAAACAGACAAGATCTATTGTCGTGCAATTGTGTTCGGGTTGCCAAGTAAATACACATTTCTTTTTGGTTAAGCATTTGGGCATTTCCTCTCTGCAGTATTCTTCAGACCAGACGTATTAAAAAAAAAAAAAGTCTAGAAATGTTTTCACCATTATTTCATCCCTATTCCATTGGATTCATCTCTTCACCCGTAAATAACCAATGAAGAGACAATATGCCAGAAGTGTAGCTGTCCGGAACAAAGCAACAGGAAAACTATATATTTGCAAAAGCACTTGCTGGTTAGCACTTCATAAAACCATTGACTTTCTTAAATAAATCAATTTGTTGAATATGATGAAGTAAATAGAAATATTATAGCATCAATGTTTATAGAGCAATACTTCACATAGAATGTCTTGAAACTAGTTTCAAAATGACTAAAAACCATTAACCATTGAAGTCATAACATTAGCATTTGATAGAAGAACATAAGTCAAAGTATAATCCATCCTTTACAATTGCTTTATGAGCTTTTAATGCTGCATTTAATGGTTGTAACTTACTTTAGTAACAATGACAAGTAGGTTAGTAGATCAATCTATTCTAAGGTTAGAAAGTGTTAGTAGGTTGTCCAAAGAATAGGTTTTGAAGGTTGTGTTGATCAATTACTCAATGGAGGACTTAGACTAGTGCTTTCTTAGGGAAAATGGAGTCAAAAAAGTCTTAGCAAATGTTGAAGAAAAAGGATAATAATAGGAGAGCTAAGGACAAGAGGGGTTGATGAATGAAGTGTTGGTAAGACAAGGCTTCAACCACCAAAACATAGGGGAAAATGACTACTAAGGTGTATGTATCCCTAGGCCTTAGTATATTTTCCTCCCTCTTTAACTCAAAGATGAAGCAAGTGACGGCTAAGCTGAAGAAACAAGTGCAAGGGTGTTGCAATAGCAAGGCCCTTAGCAGTGAATTCAAGAAAAACGGTTTCTTGACACAATCTAGTAGGTGGATAGCAATTGAGATATGGAAAATAACATGTGCTTAATCTCCTAGGGTTTTATTGGCACCAGGCTGAAGTGGAAAGAAGGACGACTGTGGGAAAGAAAGCATGTAGAAACTGAAGTAACAACTAGTGAAAGATTAGCACGCGCGCATGCAAGAAAGCATGCACAAGGAAAGCGACAGCTGGAGGAAGAACAACATGTGCATGAGAGGAAGACCTAACGTCAGAAGGGTTAGGGTTTTGGTAATATTTTGGAATGAGGCCAAAGATCCCGAAATGTATAAATATAGATACGAAGGTATCATATAGAGGTTGGTTGATTGGGTTTTTAGATAGTAAGTTGTTGTTATTCGTTATTAGTCCTCAGTATTGTAGCTACGCATGAGCGAATACGATATGTAATGTTTTTTACTGTGTGAACCAATTTTGTAAGCTGTTGAGATATAGGAGAGGAGGAAAGGTAGATTGAAGTATTAGATCGTAGGTTGTAGAGCTTGGTGTGATCTAATTCACCTCATATAAATATTACCCTTAAGAGGGGAATTGTAAGCACGTGGCACCGGAAATGAAGAGCTACCATAATAAAAGAGCCAAGAGCCAAATCTTTGTGGACATAGCCTAGGAGGGGGTGAACCATGGTAATATATGTGTAATGTGATGAATGCATACATATCTTTACTTTCTTTCAGTAGTTAATTGTTATGATTAATGAACGGGTTAATACATTGTTATGGAATATGTTTATGTTGTTTGGGAAATAAAATGTGAAATATATGTATGCGACTGTGAGGAATAAGTAGATTACACTCACATCTCATGGTACATGGCTTTGATTCATAAACCTTTATCTCATACTCAATCCTAGGCTGTAAACACCTGAGTCTTGCAGCCACCCATTTAAAGATATCTCGGGTGAGACTACACAATGCATCCCTTGTACTGTGTTGCCTTTTGGTTTACCAGAGGGACTGATAGTTTTAGAGGATTTTTTGGAAACCTGAATGACATGAACCCTAGGTCAATAACTCAAATAGACCGGTAAAGTAGGCCTACCATAGAAGAGGAAAACCAACAAATGGTTATGTTGTCATGTTAAGAGGAACAAGAGAGGACTGAGTAGACGAGATAGAGTAAATGAGAAATGAATGAGCGAAACAAAAGAGCAATGAGTCATTAGAAGGGAATTTTGAGACCCTAGAACCCCACGAAAAAAGAAATCGAAGGCTGGCTAAGAATGAAAGAACTAGAGTGCACAGAAAGACAACAGAAACCCTAGAATTACACCGTGTAAATAACTAGATAAATACATATTTACTGATCTACACGAAGTCTTTTTCTGTTATTTTTTGCATCTACTACAGGAGTGGATCCTAAGGTTGAAGGATAACCACACGACGAACTGGATTTGACAGCTAGATTGGACCCCAGTATAGATTGAGAAGTTACAGCAGGTGAACAACAAATTCACCCGCGCAGTATACTTTTGGCTTGACAGTATTGTGGCAGGCTTCATCCCAGAGTTTGCAGTAGACACAATGAAGTCATACAACGCATCCAAGAAGGAATTTCTATGAGGACCCAGAGGAAGGTGTTAGAATATAGAAGATTGTGTGCTCGTTTTACCATTGACAATACCCTCGTCACCCAACCATAGGCCAAAGCCACCCTCCGAGCACCTTAACCTTGACTCATAATTACTCTAGAAGCAAACCCTAGGCTAGATAGCCAAACAAGGTGTAGTGCATCTTCCTCCAAGGATAGCTAACCAACAATAGTCGATCAGATAGTCCAAAACCTAACCAAGACATAGTATAAGCCAACACCCAAACTACTAGTTGCAGCAGCTGCACCTGCAATTCTCCTCCACACATGCGCACCAAATTGGGAACTGCAATGCGCACCAGTTTTTGCTCTACGATTCTGAGATGTGTCAAATGAGAACTGGTGCCCTGTATTTATACTGGTTCTGCCAGATTTGCTGGGGCCGACTTCTCCTTCTGGATATGTGTCTATTCAATATATTATTATTATTTATGGCCGACTTTTTCTCTTGGAGGCTAATAACCTAATATAAATTATCTTCTTGAGCCGACAAGACTTCTAGGGTTATTATCCAACTCATTAGGGTTTTCTCTTGCTTTCCGGAGTCTTCTATTCTCATCAGGTTCACACGTGGAGGTAAATACCTCCTGCAGCTACCATAATATTAATAGAAGGTACATTCGATCATTGTATACTTCTATTAAGGTACTGCTATATAAAAAAGGTGTAATGACAATGGAGTCAAACAACTAGACTTCCCTATGTGCATGGGGGAAGGGGGGAAGCACTGACAGAGAGAAGAGAAATGGAAGGAGGGCAGGATAAAGGAAATAAGGAGGGGGAACCCTTGGACCTGATCTTGATGGATGACGACCATCTTAAGTGGATCTTGGTGTCATCAGGAATGACGCGTAGCGGAGCACTCTACCAATATAAGGTGATTACCAAGAAGTGAGACATAGCTAAGAGGGAGGGCTTGGCGAGCAATGAGGAAGAGGTAGAAGATCTCCAGGCTATGGAGAAAATTGAGGAAATCCTGCGCACCACTTACGAGAGGAAAACAAGAGGCCCAAGAATAGGAGGAGAAGGCAGCCATCCTTTCCATATTAAGGTCAATGTGGAACCCATAAATCCATGTGTGACCAATACACCAAAGAGAACACCATCGTTTAGATAACCAAAGTTCGGAGGAAGTCCGACAGCAGGAAGTACATCTACACAAGGAGAAACAACTGGAGGATCCATTTCAGGCAACCTTAGTCAAGTATCTACACTGCGCGGAGGAGATAGTAGTTCAGTATTCAGAATGGTAGGACACAACCCCACAAACAGATTACTAGAGTTTCGAGGAGAAGCAGCAGAAGACCCTGAGAAGCATTTATTCATTTGCGAAAAGATATGGGAAGCAAAGCAGATCACCGATGAAGATACCAAACTCGTGCAACTAGCGATCATGTTAAGAGTCTTCACCCTAGACTGGTACATGAGTATAGACACAAATAGTGTCCCCGGAATGACAAGGACATTGGCCGACATTAAGAAATATTGATAAACGAGTTCCAAAAGCCAAGTTCAAAGGATCAGTACATGAACGAGATGAATGAAATAAGAGAGAAACCAAGAGAATCTGTATGGGATATTGATCAAAGATTCAAGCAATTAAAACGAAAGTTAAAATACCTTATGACCGATATGTAGCATCGGCACCTATTTTTCAACTCACTACTCCCACACTTAAAATATCCCTTACGACAACAAAAGTTTCAGACACAGGAAGAGGCTCTGCAGGCAACTTTACAATTGGAAGAGAACCAGTACCAGCAGACGAACCCAACTATCAAAGAGTTGAAGGAGGATCTGAAGAATTTAACATTTTAGCTGAACCATAATAAGAACAAGGACAAACGAGAAGCCATTTGGTGCACTACCTGCAGGACGGAAGGACACCATAAGAACGAATTCCCAAAATTCATGCAGTATATGGCAACAAGTATGCCAAACCCACTACCACAGGGAGGATTATGGTGAGAAATATGAAAGAAACTGGGCCATGACCCTTATCATTACACAATGATGCAGAAGTACCAGACAGTTCCAAAGAATTCATATTGCACATTTTGTAAGTTAGTGGGCCACGATGACAAATATTACAGAACTATGGAGCTGATGCGAGAAACAACATCAGACGTATACAGGGTACAGGCTGAAATGATGACTGGGAAAGCAGTGCCATAGTTCATTCAAGCCCCAGCCCCATACAACATTGTGCAACAACAGTATAATACTACGCAACAACCCTACAATAACACGCAACCACAGTACAACCCGGAATAGCCCCAATACAATATCGTGTAGTATAATCAGGCACCAAAGTATATCACGCCGCGAGGTGATCGCGCAGGATACAGAGGAGCAGGACGAGCCAGAGGAGGTTTTGGACGCGGTAGAGGACTAGTCACATGTCACAATTGTCAGCAACTGGGACATTATGCATGGGAATGTCCACTTCTACCAGAGACTTGTATGTATTGTCGTGCATCGGACCATGATACAGAGGAATGTCCAACATTACTAGTAAATATTCAGTAAAAAAGGAACCAAAACAATCAGAATGTTCAGTGGATTTTAGCCAAAGCAAGGGACGACGGACGGAACATCAACATAGTCACTCATTGAGGAACGAAAACAGGAAATGACGCAGTTCGATAAGAACCAGCATAGAACCAATGGGTAAAGAAGAAAACTGACCCCAAGAAGCAATTTGACGTGCACAAGGAAAAGGAGATCTTTAAGGAAGCCCGACAAGAATTTTAGAAGAAGGATATAGCGTTGACTGCACAACAAAGCAAGGAAGCTCTGGAATATGAGATGCCGCCATCATTGGACCATACCAACAGAATGCAACCCAAGGGACAAGTAAGTACTACCAAAGACTTTTTGCAATCATGCGTCAAAGTGTTAAGTGATCCTTCATCTGTGAAAATATTACAAAACATCCTAGAGAAATGTAGCAACGAGACGAAACAAAAGCCAGAACTGAAAATCATCAACCACCTACACACAAGAAGAAGAACAAGTAGGCAATTTAGACTAAATGCTAACACTGGGGATTTCAATATGGGAGATATTATACTAGACTTAGGATCCAAAGTGAATGTGCTACCAAAGACCACATGGCAATGCATGGGGGAACCAACATTGGGATACTCAAACATTCAACTAAAGATATCAAATCAACATAGAGTCCTACCAATAGGTAGACTGAAAGGAGTGACAGTAGATCTGGATGGAGTGTGGACTAATGCAGACTTTGAAGTCATCAAAATAGTAGATGGCACAACACCTTACCCTGCACTACTTGGTCTAGATTGGGTGTTTGAAAACCAGGCCATGATTAACTTGAAAACCAGAAAAATGACATTTGAGTCAGGAGAATACAAGGTCATATCACCACTAGACCCATCAGAAGGGGAGAGGTTCGTAGAATCCACTTGTCTGGACTTAGAAGAGATGGGCTAGTTGTACAAAACCCAACTGCAGACGGGGGTACTCAGTTGGCATAACATTACTTCATGTGCAACAGACTCAGACACCGGGTTAGAAAACTAGCAGCAAAGACTACACAAAGTATCCACGAGAAGATGTGCAAGAATAGACCACATAGTAAGCTGGGTAGGCATAGAAATCAGAGAACCACCCAGTTTCCATGGGCTAAATGATTTGGAAACATTCTTGACACAATACGAAGATGAAGTATTAGAAAAATAAAGATTACTCGCACTGGATATAGCACTAAAGGCCACACTCACAATATGGTGGGGCGCACACAAGGAGACTATCACAAACTGGTATCAATTTAAGCGATTACTGCGCATAAGGTTCGGCGCAGAAAAGACATATAACAAATAGTAGAGATACGAAGGACTAAGGACACCAGTGGAACACTTGGAGGAGTGTAAAACTTTGTGGAAAATGACGCCACCAGAGGAATGGCCTCATCACTTCATTCATACTTTAGAGGGCACACCAGCGAATTGGTATACGGACTAGGAATTGCAGAAAGGAACCACGACATGACAGACATTGCAACACAACTTTATAGTCACTTTCTCATTTGAGCATGAGAACCCTGGCATAGATATGACCCTGAAATGGATCAAAGGCATCATATTCATTAAAGAACTGGATATAGAACTTATCACAGAAGAACAACAGTGGAATAAGAAAACAGTCAAGGAACTACTGTCATGTTACTAAGTACAGGAGGAAGCACCAGATGAAGATGATCCACGCGATATTCAGATCGAAGAAGTCGAAGGAGAGAGGAATGGGGAAGGACCACCCATAGAATCAAAAGTCATTTCTACACCAATCAAAATTAAGAAGGTTAACATCGGGACCGTCGAGCAGCCCAAAATAGCCAACATTGGAGATTACTGGGATGAGCAAACAGTAGAAAGCATCATAGAATTATTGTGCGGATATAGCGACCTTTTTCCCACAACCTTTACAGAGATGAAGGGTATAGACGGAGAATTAGGAGAAATGAAAATACCACTCATATCTGACGCGAGACCTATTAAACAATGACCCTATAGACTAAATCCCATATATATATAGAAAGTTAAAGATGAGATCAATAGGATGCTTGAGGCCGGCATCATCGAACCAGTAGAGGAATTAGAATCGATAATCCCAATGGTAGTATAGGATAAGAAATAGGGAAGAGGGATCAGGATATGCGTTGACTTGAGGAATTTGAACGATGCATGCCTACTCGACCCATTCCCTACATCGTTCACGAAGGAAGTGCTAGAGAATGTGGGGGGCCACAAAGCTTACTCGTTCACTGATGGATTCTCAGGCTACCATCAGATTAAGATAGCACAGGAGGACAGACATAAGACCACATTTGCAATGGAATGGGGATCTTATCAGTACACAGTCATGTCGTTTGGACTGAAGAATGCACCTGTGATATTCTCCATAGTGGTCATCGTAGCATTTAAGGAATTCATCCATCAATTTCTCGAAGTATACCTGGATGATGGGACAGTTTATAGTCTGTTGAAGAACCATGTGGAAGTTTTATGAATGATGTTAAAATGATGCAGACAATGCCAGATATCACTAAATATCAAGAAATGCACATTTGGAACATCGTTTGGGATACTATTGGGCCATATAGTATGCAAACAAGGCTTGCTAGTGGATCCGGCAAAAATCACAGTCATTGTTAACTTACTAGCACCAAAAATAGTCCGCCAGCTAAGAACAACATTAGGACGCACAGGATACTACAGGAAATTCATCAAAGGTTATGCATAGATCACAACACCAATGGAAAAATTGTTAAGGAAGGATAAAAAGTATCAATGGAATGACGAGTGTCAACACAGTCTGGATACCCTGAAGGAAAAGATGGTTACTGCACCAATATTAGTCTTCCCAGATTGGGAAAAGATATTCCATGTACATGTATATGCATCAGCGATAGCACTTGGAGTTATCTTAGCGCAACCAGGAGCAGGAGACTTGGATCACCCAATATCATTCACAAGCAAAAAATTATCAGGCTCAGAATAGAATTATAACATGACAGAAAGAGAAAGCCTAGCTATGGTTTATGCATTGCAGAAGTTTAGACATTACCTATTGGGAAAACACTTTCAGATGTTTACAGATCACTCAACCCTGAAATACCTAGTCAACAAGCC
Organism: Picea engelmannii; assembly: GCA_009831015.1. NCBI lineage: Eukaryota > Viridiplantae > Streptophyta > Pinopsida > Pinales > Pinaceae > Picea > Picea engelmannii. The sequence goes on from ML781724.1 coordinate 23,972, forward strand.
AGTGTTGGGGGGGAGAATTTGTCGATGGTTATTGCTATTTCAAGAATTTGACTTTGAGGTAATAGTTAAACTAGGAAAACTGAATGCAGGACCTGACCACCTATTAAGGGTCACAAATGGAGAAGAACTGGCGAACTTAGAAGACAACTTTACGGATGCACAATTAATCTCAGTATAGATTGTTTATGACTACTTCATAGAAATCATCCAGTACTTGAGCATAGGTACTGCACTACAAGAATATACCACTGCGCAGAAGAAGAACCTGGTAGTCTGTTCAACTGACTATCAACTGATTGCAGGACATCTATACAATATGGGAGCAGATATCATTTTACGGAGATACGTACTAGAGCATGAACGATCAAGGATTGTAGTAGAAGCCCAGGAGGGAATGGCAGGAGGGAATTATGCAGGAAAAGCTACCACGCAAAAGGTACTACGCACAGGCCTATGGTGGCCAACGATCCACAAAGACTTGAAAGAGTACTGTCAGCGATGTGATGTCTGTCAAAGGGTAGGAAAACCCAATAGAAGGGACAAGATGCCACTGCGATCGCAAGTGACATTACAGGCATTTGAAAAATGGGCAATAGACTTTGTGGGACCAATTAACCCACTGGCCAAAAGAACAGGGGCAAGATACATTATCACCGTGATGGAATACCTAACAAGATGGGCGGAAGCCGCACTAGTAAAAGATTGTAGTGTAGAAACAGCTGCACACTTCTTGTTTGAACATGTAATCACTAGATTTGGGTGCCCAAGATTTTTAATGAGCGACCAAGGCATGCACTTCATAAAAAGCACCATCTGCATGATGCTCAAAGAGTTTGAAGTCCATCACCAGAAAAGCACACTGTACCACCCATAGGAAAATGGCACAGTAGAAGCCTTCAACAAAATTCTAGAGAATGCATTCACAAAGATCTGTAATGTCAACAGAGATGATTGGGACCTTAAATTACCAGCAGTGTTATGGGTGTATCGGACTACATGCAAAAATTTGACAGGGCACACACCATTCAAACTAGTCTATGGCCAAGAAGTAGTAGTGTCGTTAGAATTTCTAATACCTAGTTTATGCGTAGCAGCTATCACACAAATGACAGAACGAGGTGCATTACAGGAAAGACTGAATCAGTTACTATCAATGGAGGAAGACCGAATCTTGGCAAGATTCCACCAAAAAGTACAGAAAGCATGAGACAAAGCTTGGCACAATCGACACATCAAGAAGAAAACGTTTAAGGAAGGAGATCTAGTATTTCTTTACGACAACAAATCGTTTCAGCACCCAGTGAAGCTGAGGATTCATTGGTTAGGACCATATGAGGTAAAATATGTAATAGATGGAGGAGTTGTACAGTTAAGAGACTTAGTAGGTGCATGCCTCAGAGGAATGATCAATGGGAGCTGACTGAAGCTGTACAAGGACAATTGACCGCCCACCACGCAGTAAAAAAAAAAAAGAGAGAGAGAGAACAAAAAGAGGAAACAAGACTCAAAAGTGCACAACACGCCAAAGATAGAAAGGCCGCATGCAATTCGAAAAATGGATTTAGCAAAGGAAAGGAAAAAGGTCATATCAAAAAGGGAAACAAGCGAGAAAAGGAAAGTCGGCGAAAGCAGGCTGACAGGATAGCACAAGGCAGAATTAAAACAAGGAAACAATCGATGGGACATCACATTAAACGTGCCAACTAGAGACAGAAAAGTAGGCATAATGGCAAGTAAGAAACCACCACAGGTGCATTGAACCCACATTTATGGTGCATTAATTGCATAATGGAGGAAGCGTCCTCGACAAGCTTCATGACAAGCCCATACAACACGCGAGCATGAAAGCAACTGGTCTATTTGCAAAAGAAGAAAAGAGAGAGAGAAATAGCATCCAGAACGAAAAGAGAGAGACCATAGAGCTCACCAAAACCACTTGAACTCAGCAAGCGTTCAACAGTCACCACCATGGCACCACCGAAGCTAGCAGAACCAGGCCAGACAGCCAGATCAACCAGGGTTCAAACTAGGTCACGAGGACCACTAGAAGAAAATGAGCAACAACAACTGGAGATCGTTGATATCGATGAAATTCCATCGCCAAAGGATAAACTTGTAGACTCTACACCAATACTAGAAAAGAATCAGTATCCACAAGAAGAGGCCACAAAAGAGGATACGCCAGAAGTGGCGCAAGAGCCTCAGAACAAGGAAGCAGAAACCCAACAGGAAATACAACCAGAACACACTGAAGCAGTTGTGGAAGTGAACGGAACGGCACAAAACCTGGGAGCAGAGGGGCAACCAGACAAGACGGAAGCACCCAACTTAGGTCAACTAGCAGAGGAGACCAACGAAACTACCTGGGCTTGGCTAGAGTGGATGATAGGGGAGAAACCGGGAGTTGTTAGAACTTCGCACCAGCCACCACAGTAGGAAGACATAGTTCAGATACCGATCTCACCTTGAAAGAAACCGACAGTAGAAATTGTGCTACCATGCATACCAAAGGGAGTACAGGTAGACCCGCAACTATTGGGTCATGTCAGGAAGCTCAAGTATTCCGACCACGACGTATTAGACGAAACCAAGTACCCAGAACTTACACCATAGGTCTTTATGCAGAACATAGTTGTAAACCAACATGGAGAAACGATCATCCAACCACATCAGTGGGCAGCTGGACTGGATAGAATAGGAATTTTAGGATTGTTGCAGCTACCACACTTTGGCAGAGGCCAGTACGTGACGACATGCATCAAACAGCTGTTAGCAATCATGAATGGAGGGGATATATGGCTGGACAAACATGTCCCCATAACTGTTGAGCTTATCGCACAAATAACAGGACTACCCATCTGGGGTATGGATCCCACGTTGATTCTAGACGATAAATCCAAGGAGAAAGAATTAGCAAAGGAGATGAAGAAGAAATACAGTACCACCAGGGGAACAAGAGGCATTATATTCAAATGGATTAACAATGCATCTACACAATTGGGCACAAATATCTTAGCCTGCAAATTGCTAAGAAAATGCCGCAAAGATGAAGTACCGACAGGAGTCATCGCAGTTGTAGCTCAATGCATAGAAGGCACCTCCATGAGTTGGGCGCCATACCTATCAAACTTGTTTCAAGTGGACTGCAAATATGCACAGGACGCAGGTACGAAATTTCATTACTCATGGCTGATCACCCTCATATCCTTCATGGGATGGTGAGAACCAGAATATGTACTCTTTTGTACCAGACCATAGCCAGAGGGAGCAAGATATCGTTTACTGAGATCTGGGCCACGGACTAAGCATAAGAGGGAGAATGGAATCATATTCAAAGCATACCTACGGGACATACAAGAATCTATCAGCCGAGCATGGATAATAACACCAGAGGCTGTCACACGATATGGGGACATCACCAATTTATGGGCTACACGACAAGCCATGTGGATACAACCAAGGCAGGATCTGGATAAATAGTGGCTACGGATGCGCTACTGCATCACCGAGGGTGATATCGATATGATCATTAGCGAATGGCCTGATGAATGGAGGATCCCAGCCATACCCAGGGAAGTATCGGGACAAGCAACAGAAGGAGAGGCTACGCAGGCGGAACCACAGCCTCCGCATATCCTAGTGCCCAATAAACCAAGGACGAGCCAAAGAAAGCTGACTCAGGGAGACCAAGGATCAAAGAAGCTAGGGACCAGAAGGGAAAGAAAGAGACCACACAACTGACCAACGAATAGCAGAAACAGGCTGAGGGAGCGCAGGAGACCGCCCCAAATCCCATCACACAGGAACCAAGGGGAACTAAGAGACCGGTTGTGTAGGCAGCAGGCACACGCAAGAAATCAAAGGCACAACGAGCATCTCCAGACTATACGATCACAGAGGATTATGGAGAGATGATTGCCAAGATGGTCTAGGATTGCCTAGCAGAAGATTTCAATCACGCAGCACATCACAAGGATAAACTGTAGAAAGAGATGGAAGAAATGGGATAGATCCTCAAGAAACTCAGGGAAGCCAAGAGTGCAAGTAGCAGCAAAGGCGTAGAGCCATCGACAACACAAACCAAAGAAAGAGTGGAGGTAGAAGAATGAGACCCAGTCCTTCAAATGCCCCACTCACATGCAACGGTCTACATAAAACCTAGCATGCTACGGATGGACGAAATCATGGGACAGACACCACTAAAGGATTTGGACCACATCCAATTGATCTTGACACAGATGCCATCAAAGGAAATTTACAAATTGAAGGTTAGCGTCAACCACGAGATGCATTCTTGGGCACACAAAAACTTAGTCAAGCTACAACAAACAACAGATAAGCGGGAAGAGTTGGAAACAGTTTGGGAGCAGGCCAAATCTGAAACTCAGGAGGAGAAAGAACGTAGAAATGAAATGGAACGTATAGTGGAAGAAATTTTTGGGAAACTTCCAAGCACTATGCGAGGAAATGAACTCCCAGCAGCAGAGAAGATCAACCAAATTGCGCAGGAAATTGATCAATATCAGAAGGAGATCGAGAATCTTTGAGAACAGATTAGACCAACAACTCCACCAGCAGTGAAGGAGCAAAGGAAGAAGGAAGCAAAAACACAACTACAGGAGATAGAGAAACAGGTTAGCATGACAACTGACGTGTTTGATAAAGCAGCGCAACTTTGGACGAGACTGGAGGAGGATCCACAGGTCCAACACTGGGACAAGGAAGAGGAGAGGATCAATGCAATGATCCAAGAACTCAAGCAGTGATAGAAGACCATACGAATTCCAAAACGAGTCAAGGGAACGCAAGAGTTGAAGAAGATGCAGGCAGAACTTATCGCTGCGCAAACACAGAAACAAGAGTGTCAGGCTCAAATAGGACTGTTGCATGAATGGGTAGCAGAAGTACTCACACAGGCAGAAGGATTGAGAACATAGATAGCATAGACCCATCTAGAATGTGTGGGATTGATGAGATATGAAGTGGCAGTTCAGACAGTGGACACCATCAAGGAGAAGATCATGCAGGCACTGACAAACACAACAGAGCTACAGGAAAAGTTCCAGGCGATCACCAACGAGATCGAGGAAGCTCAGAAAGATTAGGTGACTCGAGATGTGTCACATGTCAGTGTTGGGGGCCTGTTGGCACCAGGATGAAGTGGAAAGAAGGACTATCATGGGAAAGAAAGCGTGCAGAAACTGAAGTAACAACTGGTGAAAGAACAACATGTGCACATGCAAGAAAGTGTGCACAAGGAAAGTGACAGCTAGAGGAAGAACAACACGCGCATGGGAGGAAGACCTAATGTCAGAAGGGTTAGGGTTTTGGTAATATTTTGGAAAGAGGCTAAAGAGACCGAAATGTATAAATATAGATACGAAGGTATCATATAGAGGTTGGTTGATTTGGTTTTTAGATAGTAAGTTGTTGTTATTCGTTATTAGTCCTCAGTATTGTAGCTACGCATGAGCGAATGCGATATGTAATGTTTTTCACTGTGTGAACCAATTTTGTAAGTTGTTGAGATATAGGAGAGGAGGAAAGGTAGATCTGAGGATTAGATCGCAGGCTGTAGAGCCTAGTGTGATATAGTTTGCCTCATATAGATCTTACCCGTAAGAGGGGAGTTGTAAGCGCGCGGCGCCAGAAATGCAGAACTACCATAATAAAAGAGCCAAGAGCCAAATCTTTGTGGACGTACCCCAGGAGGGGGTGAACCACGGTAATATCTGTGTAATGTGATGAATGCATGCATATATTTACTTTCTTTCAGCAGTTAATTGTTATGATTGATGAATGGGTTAATACACTATTATGGAATATGTTTATGCTGTTTGGGAAATAAACTGTGAAATATACATATGTGGCTGTGAGGAATAAGTAGATTACACTCACAGCTCGTGGTACATGTCTTTGATTCATAAACCTCTATCTCATACTCAATCCTAGGCTATAAACACCTGAGTCTTGTAGCCACCCATTTAAAGCTATCTCGGGTGAGACTGCGCAGTGCATCCCTTGTACTATGTTGCCTTCTGGTTTACCAGAGGGACTGATAGTTTTACAATCTTTCTTGAAAACACGAATGACATGAACCCTGGATCAATAACTCAAATATATCGGTAGAGAATACCTACCAGAGAAGAGGAAAACCAACATGTTTTAAGCTAGCAATTTTATGATCTTAGTAAAATGCAAAGTAAAGATACTATAACCATTCAAAGGAAAGAAGAATTGCAGAATTTTACTTACATTCACCAAGAATAATCTAGCACATGCCCTAGTTGTAGACTTTCCACCAAGAAAATGACCAAAAACACCAAGATTAGCCTTCCTCCAACAAGTACGGACTACATTTCAGTCACAAAACCCTAATTAGGGCATAAATTTCAAACCTCACAAGTGTGAGTGAAATATGATGAAAAATAAGAGGTAATTTCTCCTTATTTATACAATACTAATGACCGGAATTAGGTCAAAAAGGCAGACATGGCCAGTTACAAATAATATCTTGTTTTTACATTAAATTTCATAATAAAACCCTAAAACAAGCTGCTAGGGTGACGTTAGGCCCTTTTTGGGCAACATTGGCCTTCTGGAGCAAAACGTTAGGCCTTCTTGGGCCTCAGGAACCTGCCACACATGCCACTTGGCACACAACTGCCTCCAAAACATTCCAAAACGTTGGATGACATCATGGGTGACCTAGGTGATTTCATATTCCTTCCAAGTCCTACATCATGGTGGAAAGGGCACAACCCCCCTGGGTCCATGCCTGCCAGGATGCCCCTGGTGAAACATCCTCCTCTCTCTTTGGTGAAATCCTATGATCTGTCTCTGCCCCCTGCTGGGGTCTCAACATCCATCTGGTGGGATTTTTTCCCCATGGAAGTCTGAACTAATCATCTCCCCATGTGTACCTGTCCATCGGGGTACCTTTCCATCGGGTGTGTCCCTGCAACATCGACAGATACTCCCTCCATGGGCTCATAAGTCGTAGGGATCAAAGCAATGTCAATCACATCTAATCATTAAGTTATTAAACATGTGCATAAAACCCCTTTTACCCAGACAAGTGCTCAAAGACATTATGGTAATCTCCAAGCCAAGTTTGGAGGAAACACTAGAACGTCCTATTGGGATAATGCTCATTGGATGTGGGATTTTTCCAGGAGAAGTCAGATCTAGGCCATGTGAGTGGATGAGGTGGTAAGGGATGTTTGGGCAAGGGGTGCAGTGATAGCAGGGAAATGTATGGTTTACCTGTGGGTGCCTCTGAAGAGGGTGAGTTGCACCTGTCATGGATGCAAATGTTTCCAATCCCATTCATGCCCTTTGTCTTTTGTTCTTATTTCTTTTTCTTTCAAGAGGCTAGTTAGGGACACTGCCCTAACGTGGTGACCAATGGTGACAATGTTACCCACAAGCATTTCACGGAAATGAGAAGGTTGGCTCGTGATGAGACCCCCTTTTCTTGGCTATGCCACCAAGAGCCACTACACTGGCATGGTGACCAATTGTTGGTAGTGTCATACTGCTACATGCCCATGGACTTAATAGGCTAACTTGTGATGAGACCCCATATCCTCTAACTAGGTCTTGTTTTATTATTTTTTATGGGTCCCTCTGTTTCTTGTTGAGAAGATTTTTATTGCTTTCACAGGGATCCCTGGGCGAAGCATCTCAAGGTTTCATTATTTTGGCTTTTATCTTTTGCCAACTACTTTTACCCTATGGGCCTTTAGCCCCTTCTTCCCACAAGGCAAGGTACAACCCTTAGATATTTGGCCAACCCAATGCCCGAACCAATGTAATGGGATGGATGAGCAGGAAAAGATGAAAAGTGGTAAGTATGGTGGAAGTGGGCGATGGCCTTTCATGAACCCCCCCAGTGGAAACTCAAAACCTATGGATACCATCTCACTACTACATTGGCGGAAATTACGACGAAATATTACGATGGTTTAAAATTTTGTCTTAATTTTTTTGCTTTTTTTGGACTGAATTTACTTTTTTTTTTCGGGGTCCAACTGTTCGTCACTCTAGCGACCAACATTCCACGTTGGTCATTATAGCGACGAAATTTCATCGCTAGAGCGACCAACCACGAGTTAGTCTCTATAGCAATGAACTTTAGTCATTATAACGACCAACTATGGCACGTGTGAGAATCAAACGGTCATTGACTTATTGTTTGGTCAATTTGACTGAATTCGTCGGAAGACCGACAAAATCAATCCTATATATATCTCAGTTACGATAAATTTTCTATAGTTGCGACAATCATTTTCTACAGTTGTGACAATCATTTTCTACAGTTGCGACAATCATTCGGGTGTTCTGATGCAATGGTGTTCTGGTTTTTTATGAAATCTTGATTTCAATTCTCTTTCAAGAAGAGAAACATTGAATTGATCAGACTCTACATAGCTGAGATTTTGAAGGTCAGTACTTAAAAATTTTCAGTGTGATTTAGTAATTTGGTGGTATTGAACTATTTTATGGTTTATTTTCACTCCTTAAATCAGATTTTATGGTTTATTTTAACTCAGAAAGATTTTATGGTTTATCCACTTTTCATAGAGTAAAACGATTATTGATTCAACTACAATCACTCTAATTAGATTCAATCACTCTAATTTTGTTCTTATATTTCATGGAACTTCTTGAATATCTAAGTATCCTTGCCTTAGTAAATTTACATTTAGGGATTCCTCCTTGAGTTGGAAAAGAACCAACTAGAAGTGAAGAGCAATGGCTTTTGTGGTGTTATTGGGCATCAATACTCTTGTGTATCCCTAAAGCTACCCTAATTTTTATTAGGGACTTAATATTATATAGTGTGATTTTGGGTGATAATAGATCCACCTCCTCTTATTAATGGAATATTTTGATTTCGGGGATGAATCAAAGTATGAGGCTTTAAACTTGGACAATAAAAGATGTATAGTGTACCGTTTATCATTACCATGACAAGGAATTGCTTGCCAACTTTGATTGGTTGTCTTCAAATTAATTTTCTTTACATCATCATTTTTTATGAGAATTAAAGTTGCCTTTACGATTCTTATGTCATGATTTATTTTTCTCCCCAAACTCTTTCTTGCACTTCTATCAATTTTGTTCCTCAATTTTGGCAACATAATAGTAGGTGGATCACAATAAAGAGATTATTAGAAGATTCATTTATGTTTGGATGTTTATGTGTAGGTCAATGTGTTGTTTTAGAACCAAGTTTCTTTTAGATTCCCAAATAGCCAGTGTTGTACGTTGGATATGAAATGCATTGGTTTCAATCTTTGTTCCTTATTTTTTCTAGCTGATTTTAGGTTTCATGCTTTGTCCCTTATTTTTTCTGAACATGCTGTATAATTTTCATTGCAAATATCTAAATATATACCAAATTATTTGAATTGATTTGTATATTATACTTATAATGTTTCAATGGATTTGTTGTAATAGGTAATTACAATGTCAACTCCAGACGATAAAATAGAGCTTGTTATGTTAAAGCGGCAAATGGTGATTCATGGTGATGGGAAATGTTATTGCCCTTGTTGTGAATGCAGGGGTTTTAATGGAAGAAGACTACCTTTAAAAATAGTTTAAAAACATTGTAGGGAGAATGGGTACATTGAAGGGGGGAATGAATATCATCCCATGGTAAGTAATTAGCTATTATAGATCTTTATGGGTATTATACATTAATTTTTTATTTTTTATTTTTAATTTATCTTTCAAAATAATATTTGTGATATACTCTAACTGTATTTTATTGCTTCTATTGTTTTTATTAAAGAAAAATCATCCTAAGAATGTGATGCCACCTAGCAAGAGACGTTTTCATAGAGATAATACTGAAGAACAAGCTGAACTTAATCGTGTGGATAATGATGATCATGTTATTCCTATGGAAAATGATGATATTAATAATGCATTTGATGATGATGGGACAAATAGATTGATCCAATACATTTATAATGCTCCAATGGATGATGATGTCAACTTGGAGGAGGACAACGTGCAGGATGATAATGATGATAGTGACGAGGACAATGATGATGAATATATTTTGGATAAGCCTATCCTTCAAAATGCCACTGAATCCCTATATGAAGGCACAAAAAAAAGTGTTCTCTCTACTGTAATGTTGTTGGTCAACTTGAAGGTATCAAATGGTTTGTCAAACACATGTATGACACAGATCCTAAGGTAAGCAACATAATTTTACAGTTTTATGCAATTTTCAACTTTTATTTTATTTTATTTTCAGTGCCAATTGATGTCTAAATTAAGGATGCAATATTTATAATGATTAATATAATTTTCATTATTGATTTTTTTTTTGTATATTGTTGTTGTAGGTTGATAGGTGAATATTTCTTACCATCCCCAAATAAGTTACCTCGCGCATACCGAGAATTATCTGCCATTCTGAAAGAAATTGGAATGGAATATCAAGCTATTGATGCATGCCCCAATGATCACATCATATATTATGGACAATATGCATCTGAATCAAATTGCCCGCAATGTCAAATCAGTAGATATCAAACTGATCAGTTAACAAAAAAGGTGCCTCACAAGGTTCTTCATTATATTCCCATAATTCCACGCCTGCAGCGACTATTTAGATGTCGGAACATAGCACAGTTTATGGATTACCATGCATGGAATAGAAGTGAAGATGATGTTCTTCGAATTCCTGCAGATGGTTCTTTATATAAAAATATTGAAGAAAGATGGCCAATTTTTAAAGAAGAAACCTCGTAATGTTAGGATTTCATTGGCAGTTGATGGTGTAAATCCATTTGGTGAGCTCAGGTCTATCTACTCGGTGTGGCCTACTTTTGTTATAAACAATAACCTTCCTCCTTGGATGTCAATAAAGAGAGAGCACACAATGTTGGCAATTATTGTTCTAGGTATACTTTTATAACGATATTGTTTTTTTAACGTTTAACATTTCATTTGTCTTATTCATTGCACAATTTCATATATGTATACAAGGTGTAGTAATTATGTGTATTTTTTAACCATTTAGGTAAGTACCAAGTGAAAGATATGAATGTATATATTGAGCCTCTTTTTGATGAGTTATTAAAGTTATGGGACGACATCACTATGTATGACATCTCTAGACCAATAGGTCAAAGAGGATTTCAATGCCATGGGATTCTTACATGGACAATTCACGATGCACCAGGACTAACACATTTTTGTGGTATGTAACACGCTATTGCACTTAAATAAGTTAGATGTTGATGATATTATAATGTTTTTTTTTAAATAATTGTGTGTTATATAACTAATGTTGCCATTGATGCGTATCTTTTAGGTCTTCAAATAAAGGGTAAATTTGCATTTCCAGTTTGTGGTCCTAGGATGAGATCTCATCGTTCAAGAAGTTTAGGAAAGGAGGTGTTTGATGAATATAGGCACTTTCTCCCTAAGAACCATACATATCGAAATACCAATAAACATCTTTTCAATGGGAAAGAGGATAGTGGGATAAAACCATGAAGAATGACACCACACCTATGGAAGTTGGAATATAACAGATCAAATCATCAATGTAAGTCAATCTTCATCATCATATGCAATATATTACATTTTTTAATTGTGTTGAATTCTCATGTATACTGTGTATAATCTAACAATTATTGTGTTAATTTCATTTATGTAACATATAGTTGGTCATCAAGGCATTGATCTGCTTCCACGAGGAATGAAAAGTTTCCCCAAACAATTTAGTAGGTTGCCCTACTATGAGAAACTAGAAATAAATCATTTGTTCAAGACAATGCATATCGAGAAGAACGTAACATAAATGTTGTGGAGAATCTTAGATGGAAGGCATGACAAAGAAAAATTTTCTAAAATTTGTAATGACATTCAAGAAGCCAATCATGCAAAGCTAAATATTATTGATTTAAATAGGACTAATGGAGTCGATCGAAATAGCCTCCCATGGTTATTTAAAGAAGATGAAAGCAATGTTGTAAAAGATCTCATTCGAAAAATTATATTTCCAATAGGATTTGCTTCAAACATCAAGAATATATTAACAAATAAAGGTGAATTTGGCAGTTTAAAAACTCATGACTGGCATACCTTCATCAAGGTAATTTCTTTCGTATATTTGTTATGTATTGGTAAGAATCAATGTAATATTTTTAAATTTTGTAAATATATTGTTAATATGAAATCGGAAATTTATTAATGTCCATTGTTTTGTTACAGTATGTGCTACCTCTATCTTTGCCCGACATCTTTGACAACAACGTAAAAAAAGTTATATATGACCTTGGAAAATACATGAGGTAAATAACGACAGATGAATTACATATCATTATTTATATGTAATAAAAATGTTGTAGAAGTTGTTGATGACATGTGTTTGACTTGTAATATTCATGTATACAATATTGTCTTTGTTGAAACCTATTTTGCTCTCGTAACATTTGTAGGTGGTTGTCATCTAAAGAAATCCATATGGAAGATATAAAATATTGGAAGAGAGAAATTCCTCATTTAATGTGTGCAATGCAAAAGTATCTGCCTCCAACATTTTTCAATGCACAAGAAAACTACCTCATACACCAGGTTGAGGAGATTGAATTGTGTGGACCTGTACACACAAGGTCAATGTGGATGGTGGAGAGACACTTGAAGTCATTGAAGTCTTTAGTTAGACAAACAGCACGTCTCGAGGGTTCTATGGTGGAGGGGTATATGGTATATCAAACGTTAGTGTATATTAGCGATTATCTTCCTGATTTAGGGAGGAAAATTAATATGCATTGCATTTGGGGTGTCAATAACGTCAAAATATCTGAAGTGGAGGTCTTGGTNNNGAATGGTAAAATGAGGAAAGTGAAAGGTATTATATTATTTGATTTTTATCTATATTGTATTTCTTCAATTTATATTATACCTCCATCAATTATTATTATTCATTATTCTTACTAATTTATATTTTTTTTATTGCAGCTAGTCGAGTGTGGGATGCACTACATTTATACATTGCTAATAGTCTTGTTGGATGAAGCTATGGATAGAACAATGTGAACAACATGATGGTAGTTTATCATGGGAAGGGGTGGCTACATTAATTAAAAGAGTTTATTGTAATGAAGATCGCAATCTTACGCAGAGGGAGATTGATTTAGCATATGTTTTAAAAGATAAATAGGTAAGCATATAAAATTTTACCCGCACTTTATGTTATTATACAAAATGTTAATGTATTATTTTTTAATATTTATCAAGTTTAAATACGTTTATTAATTATTAATTTATTTTGTACTTGTAGGGAATATTGCAGTTGAAGCACCACAAAGCTATGTGGTATAATGGTCGAAAATTTCGCATCAAAAGGGTGGATGACACGAAGAAAACCGTAGATTCAGGGATAACTACAGTGTTTCAAGTCACTAATGTTTCTTCTAGAAGTGACAAACATCCAAGACTAACAAAAAATAGATATTATGGATATTTGGATGATATAATCGAGTGTGACTTCAAATCCTTCAAGATAATTCTGTTTGAGGTCAAATGGTAT
>ML781724.1:68444-94191 GCA_009831015.1 Picea engelmannii
AATGGTAAAACAATGGTAAAACAATAGACCTTTGGCTTTGGGATAAAAAAAATTATCCTCTTTCACACTCTCGTCACTCCAGTTATCTTATATGGATGTGAAGTTTGGGGTTGCAGTATCTCTAGAGAATCATAGAGAAAGATAGAGTAAATCCAAAAGAATTTTATAACTTATAATCTCAAAATTAAGAGCAATACACCCTATCCTATCATCCTCATAGAAGCAAGTCTTTCTCACATTGAGAGCATTGCTATGATTAGATACCTAACTTACAATAATAAGATAAACATGGAGGACAACAGGGTCCCCAAAATTGTTTCAAACTCTAGCCAAAACCACTAGCGGCTCAAACGGAGATAACATAAATATGTCAAATATTGGCTAAATCATTGGGGAATACAAGAAGAAGCCATCATGCAAAATACCGATAATATTACAAATATTATCTCTTCTAAATGTAAGGAGAATATGTGGTGTGATTAAGAATTACAGGATAAAAAAATATTAAGATGCTACAAGGAGGTGGTCAACCCTAATTTAGAAGATCAAAAGCACCTCTTAGTTTTGACAAGTGCAAAGAAGAAAACCAACATTTCTAAAATAAGAACCTACTCTCATGAGCTAAATAGTGAAACTGGGCATTGAACAATTCCCAAAACACCATGGGATGAAAGAATTTGCCCTCTTTGTGGCACTAAGACGGTTGAAGATGAAAAACACTTCACTTAGATTGTCCTACCTATACCCAAATTAGATCCCAATTTAAAAGTATTTACCACAATAGAGACCTTCCTAACCTCCTAAAGTCATCAAGACTATTATGATCTTGGAATGCTTGTTTCAATGCTTTTTGAGCACAGAAATAAATCAAAATAATCTAGGTCCGATAGACCAATTGGTTTCAATGGACATTAATCATCATCATCATCATCATCATATATGATGTTAAACTATATTTTTTGTTAATATAATTTCCAATTTTTTTCTATTTTGACATTCACTTTATCTTTTATTTAAATACATGAAAATCATAACTCATATAATAAATATCATAAAATCATATCCTTCTACGGCTGGATGTGGACCTTCGATGGCAGCATCTAGGGGTCGAGGCAGCGAGTAGGGGCCGAGTTTACGGGATCGCTCCCCCTGCCTACGTCTTCATGTCCTGGTGAGGGATTTGTTCTTCTTGTTAGTGCTGGTTTTTTAGGGTTCGTGGGCTTGTTTTCGAGCACACATTCCGATTTTTCTTGCTAGTGTTGTTTTTAGAGTGTTTGTGGGCTCATTTTCAGGGGCATATTGGTGATTGATGTCGGAGTTTTGCAGTGGAGGCAGCTTCGGGTTCTGGTTGCAGTCGATTTCTTGTATTCTCCTCGGTTTTCAGGCCCCTCTTGTCCTCTTCCTTCTTGGCTTGAAGAGGATTTGGACCAGAGCTTTGAGGTCCACTGGGGGCGTGCGGTGGTTTGGTTAACACTTTGAGGTCCTTTGAGGGCGAGCGGTGTTGGGTAACCACTTCAAGGTCCTTTGGGGCGTGCGGATTCTGGTTTTTAGCTTCTTTTCTGGTTCTTGTTAGGGTTTTTTTTTTTCCTGTATTGTTTCTACAATTACAACCTGCATGTTGGTTTTGGTGTCTTACTGGGGATGTTTGTGATTTTGTTTCTGAGCATGGTCATTGGACTTGTACTACTCTGAACATCTGTGGGATCATGAAGATGTAAAAAAATTATATTTTCATTAATATAATTGAGCTAATTTACTACTAGAAAAAAAAATATAATAAATATTCTAGACAATGTTGAATTATATTTTTCTATTCCTTATATATATAAACAAATTTTATTTTTAGGCCGAAAATATTTATATGTACAAACAACTTTTATTTTTAAGACGAAAATATTTAAATGATGAAATATTTCAACTTAACTATAAAATATTAAATCATCAAATATTTCAACTTAACATTTTCAATGAATTAAAAAAATTGAAAATTTGATACAATATATTAAATTTCAAAACCCACTTCTACCCAACTTCATTACTTATGTTTGGCACTCCCCGGTTTTCTTAATAACCATCAACGAGAAGTCTACTTTTAACTTTCAAATAAAAATTTTACACTTTTGCCAGTATCCTAATTAAGAAGTCAAACTGGAACAAGGTGTGTATTTCAGTAGATTAAAAGTATGTATGTTGCTGATTAAGAAGTCAAATGCATCAGCATTAACTGGGAAAAGGAATATTTTCATAAATGAAAAGCTTGTACTTCGATGCCAACAAATCCCAAAAGTTTGTGTATATTTTGGTTTCGATTAGTGGCGGGGCAACTTGGCCCTACTCCATCAATGTACACGTTTCTGAAGTAGTTACATGTACTTGTATGGCAATGAATGGATATTCAGAGTACACCTTAATTAAAACTACTACAGTTTTGGGCAGAAATTTTATATACAAAACTTAAACTCAAACTGCAATTTTTCACTTGCATCTAAAGAACACTATTGATTTCCATATAATAAAAAAATCCCCTCAGTGACCGCACTGAAGGGATCACTGAAGGTAAAGAGTCGATGAATTTTGTTTCACTTAGCGTATACATGTTTTCTTAAACTTATGACAACCACAATAACAGACCGAAAAACACTGGATTACTCCTAAGGTATTAAGATTGCAAGATTTAATTTTTTGCTTTGCAAAAAAGGAAAATTCCAAATTGGAAATTTTTCCATTTGCGACAACCAAAATGACAGACCGAAAAACACTGGATTACTCCTAAGGTATTAAGATTGCAAGATTTAATTTTTTGCTTTGCAAAAAAAGAAAATTCCAAATTGGAAATTTTTCCATTTGCGGTAACAATCAGATACGATATAGATACCTTGAAGAAAGAATGAAAGTAAATAATTCGATGATTTTCTGTAAATACACAACCTGTGCATCAAGAGCTAAGAATCAAACAAACAGTGCAAATACACATTTGCATTCATGGTCCATATAAATAAAATAATTGCTGGAAGTGTCTTCTGAGCTGCCTTCAGCCAGTGATGACACCGGCCAGGACATCACTCTTCCCGCGCGCAAAAATAGTATACACAAGACGGATGGCATCTAGCCACCCATCCATTGCTTCCCAGGTATCTGCAACCTACAATAGCACAGTCATTTGCCAATGAGAAATAATGGCATGCAAGCTAGGTTTGCCAAAAGAGATAAATTACAAATTGTATCGACGCAATGACGATATGGACTTATTTTGCCGAATATAATAAAACGTCAAAGAAGAATATTTGAACCGAACGGTTTAACTTCTTCTGAAATCAGGAATGAGCCTTATATTTTGTCCAAGCCACATTCAGCCACTTGTGCAACCAGAATTTCTTTATATGATGTCAGAACAAAGTATTCTGTGTACACAGAAAGCAAAATAATTGCACAGACAAAGATCCAAGAGAGAATGGTAACTGATGTTCATATAATTTGAAGGCTGTGCTTAGACCTAGCCGATGCCAATCTAACAAACACCCCCTTTTAGCAGACCCCTTTTAGCAGACTACTAGTTAGGTAAAGTATCGCATATCCTAGAATTGCGTAATGAATAGAACTGGCAGGATGGCCGGACCCTAACTTCAACAAGACATTCTACCACTGAGCATTTTTCTTTGGAAATCCCCTCTCTTTCTCAGATGATCATATATTAGTCAAGTCCATCCTTACATTGATTTAAACCTGATGCGATTCAAGATGCCCTGAAAAGAGAAGTCTGAGTTCTCCTAGAGGTCAGGACTTGATCCTAAAGGATGCAAACAAAGATGCAAGGAAAAGGGCAGTGGTAGGACTTTTGTGGAGAGAGAGACTAGCAAGTAGATTCCATGCATAAAGGGAAGGAGGTAGCTTCAACAACTACGTGTTATAAGGGCAGAGCCAAAATGGAATGGTTTCACTTGAATCCCTTCGGAGAGAATGTAAACGACTGGATGATGTAGACGGATGCTCTAGAGATAAATGTGGGCTTTTGCATTGTCAAATGGCAGAGTCTGAGGTGTTTTCTCCAACATTTTTAATGAGTTTCTAGAAGATGAAGACAACAAAGAAGCTATGGAGGAGAACAAGAATGGGGCAAATTTCCCTATTGAAGGACGACCTAACGAGATGTCTAGACTAGAAGGGAATCACCAAACCAGTGAGAGGACGACTTGTCACTTACCATTATTGTTGTTTAGGTCTCCTATCGTTTAAGTCATGTGCACAAACATATTTTATGTACATAACCTTGCAAACTCGAGAAATAATAATTAAGACATGTATAACAAAGAGAGAAATTTAATAATTTGTAACAGGTCCTAAGGTCCAAGGGGTGTTGAAGTCATAATTATGCTAGTACAATCCTCCACTAAGTTCTAAAAGACTCCACACTAGAGAATGAGAAAAATGCTTACAAGATAGCACGGTCCCTGAACAGTATCAATGCAAAGACCAGCCCCTGGCGGTAGAGTAAGATCTGCACATGGAGATACAAAGAGAATATTTGCAATTTCTACTCTGTGCAAAGATGACTTGTCATTATACACCGTGCCACTTTCTGGCCTTCTAGGACTTTGCAAATATGGATGCTGGTCAGCTTTTTCAACCTGCATGAACAATGATGCTATTAACATGAAAATGTCATTTAATTTCAAAGGATATAAAGTGCAAAACATTGAAGAATAGGCAAAATAACCCAAAAATTACAAATATCCCCCTTGAAAATAAAAGCCATGGGGAATAATAACTTGTAAATCCACAGACACTAAGATGAGAAGAATTTCATAAAATAATTGCTGAAAATTCGAAAACTCTTATTTTTAGAGGGAAAAGTACATATAAATTGATTCAAACTAAATAGATTCTGGTTTCTGAGCTAGGTATATTATTTTACGCAAAAATTCTAGAAATTGTTCTGCCATAAAAGAGTGTAGATATTAATTAAAGAATGGTTGTAACTTGTAAGCACTTGCAAGCATTTACCAAGCTTGAACTTGTGACGAAATTCATAGCTTTTCTTTGAATGGGAACAAAGATAGTACCAAGGTCATATAATATACACATATTGCCAAAGACAAAAACTATGAATATTCTAGTATTGTTTTTTCGAATGAACTCTACTATCGCACATATAGTAGACAATTTATTACAGTACAAACAACTTTAGTATGTTTTATCTCCCAACAAAGGACACAGAAATCAAGCTAAGTTACTATCAATGATACATGAAGACGTACTCCCTGGGATTACACCTGTGAGACAGCAGGGCACCCTACTAAAAGTTTCACGATGTCCCTCGAAAAGTGAAATGCATAGCAAAATGTTTCTAAGAAAATGGGGGGCATGTTGTGGGGGTAGGCCTGGACACTCCCCTCGAAAAGCAGGATGCCTTGGAGTTCCCCTGATTTCTCCCTTGAAAATTACAAAAAGGTTGAAAAATAAAATAAAAACTAAAACCAAATTCTTCAACCCAACTCACCTTGCCACCAAACCTATTCATCATTCAACATTTACTCATTGGAGTTGTGATTTAGCTAAGGAAGAGCATTGTGACTGCATGCGCACCGGCATGAGTGTGAGAACCGAGTTTCAAGGAGATAGGATGCCCCCTGATACCCCTCATTTTGCATGAGGCCTATACTAGTGAATTTTTTCACTACCCTTGTGATTTTCATCACAGAGAGCTTTGGATGGCTAGGGTGTTCACTTGGTTCCATGGATTGTTGATGACATGGATGATAATGTGCTAGAGGTTTTGATGATATGGCTTGCTTATCATAACATAACACTTGATCACTCCACTCCTTGCTAGATGATTAGACATGAGGATGTATGGAAAGTAGACATTGCATGGGCTTCAGCCTTCATCATGGCATGGAGCACTTGGCATACACTCACTTGCTTACACATGGTTTGATACTTGGATGCTTGTGTCCTAGAGCATGGTATTACCTTGAGCACAACTCTCGAGGCATTTACACAACGCCCTAAGCACTTGAGGGCTATTCTTCATGCACCTAGACCCTGCATGCCCTGCCACGTCACAAATCTTGGAGCACTCAACCTATTCACAAATTTGGAGGCATGTGTCACATAGTTTGATGGCACTGTTATCGCACTATTTGTGCGTGCCCAAAGCCCAAGGCAAGTGGATACAAAATTGGCGTAACTGGGAGTGACCTATCACTGTCACCTTAATAGGAAACCCCTTTCTATTTTAGGAGTATGTCAAGACTACCCAAGGGAGACGTCCCTAGTGACCTGAGGGTTTGAGAAGGCTAGGGCCAAAGTGTAAGAAAGTTCCCCCCCTCTCACAAGTCACTCAGATTCAAAGGGTTTTTATGTCTTATAGAGATGAAACAAATGAGTAATGTTGTGTACCTTCCCAGAACAAGACAACAAAATAAAAAAAGGGCACTTTCCAAGTACCAAAATGATATTAGTGCTTCATAAGACAATGAACTCTTAAGAAATGTACTAGCTGATATAAAATTGCAGCAGTATAATAGTTTACAACAGCAATAAGAAATTTGTAACATCCACAATGATTTGCTCCAAAATGCTTGAGAAAAGACTAATAATAGTAGTTTTAACTAGGCAAATTGATATTAGATAGTCACAAGCAGATTTAGCAATGTTTAGCTAGCAAAATATGTCACTTTTGAGGTTAGTTTGTTGCTGTTAGATGGCTGTAGCAATCTTTTGCAACGGCAGAAAGTTGGTTAGTGATTTAGGCTAATCTAAGGTTAGTAGGAGTTAGTGGATGTTCCAAAGAAGATAGTTTGAAAGTAGTTTGATCAATCAATCACTTGTAGTGGGTAGACTAGTGCCTTCTAGAGTAATGGAGTCAATGATAGCAGCAGCAACTCAGAGGAAAATGGCAATGATAATACTTAGTCAAAGGAGATGGAGAGGATGAGAGAGGTGTTGATAACCCAAGGCCTCAAACATCCAAGTCCTAGAGATAATTGCTAGAAAGTAATGAAAATTAGGCCCTAGTGATTTCTCTTTTCCTTAGACAATTTGAAATAAAATATGCAATAGGCAATGAAGTAGGGTTACTAGAGTGCTACAATGGTAGGGCTCTAGTATCTACTTCTAGATAGGTGCTCTTCAGGAAATCTTAGCAAGTGGAAGATTATAGAGAAAAAGATAATAACATATGTCTTTCTCCTAGGGTTTCAAGCAAGCAATTTCATAATCTTTAATATGAAACAAGTAAATTTACCATAAGCATTCATTCACAATAAAGAAATGCAGATTTTCTACTTACTTCACCAAGAATAATCAAGCCAAACCCTAGTTAAAGATCCTCCACAATGAAGATTTGCCAAAATACACCAAGATTTGCCTCCCCAAAATTTGCACACCACTTAGTTTCAGCCAATAACCTTTAAAGAGGGCCGAATTTCAGACCACACTTGTGTGATGAAAAAAGATCATTAAAAATGAGAGTTTTCTCTCCTTATACAATATCAATGACCTTTAATTAGATTTAGGTCATAAAAAGGCCGACATGGCCAAATTACATTAAAATCCAGTTTTTTTACACAAATTCAAATAATTAAACCCTAAAATCACTTTAGAGGTGACGTCATGCCCTTCTAGGGTGACGTTGAACCTCCTGGGTGGAACGTTGGGCCTCATCTGCAAAACGTTAGGCCTCCCAAAGCCCTGGATGATGCCACACGTGCCAATTAGCACAAAACTGCCTCCATAATGCCAATCTCGACACTGGGTGACATCTAGGGTCACAAAGGTGACACCATGGGCCTCCCAAGGCCAACGTCCAGGTGGAAGAGCAAGGTCCCCCTGGGTCTAGGTCTGCCAAAGTGTCTTTGGTGAAACGTCCTTCTTTCTTCCTGGTGCAACTCTTTGACATCTCTCTGCCCCTAGTTGGAGTCACAACATCCATCTGTGGGCTTTTAGCCCTGTGGAAGTCTGAGCTAATCATCTCCCCGTATGTACCTGTCCATCAGGCAAGTTCCTGCAGTAACAACAAGTATGCCCTCCAAGGGCTCATAAGTCACAAGGATCATAGCAATGTCAATTACATCTAATAATCAAATTACCCAAACATGTGCATCAAAACCCCCTTTACCCTGACAAATGTTCAAAGACGTTATGCAGTTTAACAAGTCCTATTGGGCTAATTCTCCTTAAGTTTGGGGTGTTTCCCAGGTGTGAACCAATCTAGGTCATGTAAGTGTGTGTGAAGTGGCATAGGGGAAATGTTTGGGCAGAGGGTGTAGTGATAATAGCGAAATGTAGGTCTTGCCTGTGGGTGCCTCTATAGAGGGCAAGTTGCGCCTTATCATGGATGCCTTTGTTTCCTAGCCCATTTAATGCCTTTTATTCTTAGTCTTATTGCTCTTTTGATTTTCTTTTCAAGGGAAAAATTGGCGGACACTGTCCTGGCTTGGTGACCAGAGGTTACAGCGTTACCCACAAGCGTTTCATGAAAATTAGAAGGTTGGCTCGTGATGAGACCCCCTTTCTCTTGGCTATGCCACCAAAAGCCACTACCCTGGCTAGGTGACCAGATAGATGGTAGTGTCAAACCGCTACATGCCCATGGACCTAATAGGCTGACTCATGATGAGACCTCCCATCCACCAACTAGTACCTTGAGTTTGATTATCTTATGGGTCCCCTTTTCTTACTGAGAAGCCTTTTATTGCTTTCTCAGGAATCCTTGGGCAAAGCATCTCAAAAGTTTCATCTTTGGCTTTTAACTCTTGCCAGCTACTTTTACCCTCTGAGCCTTTAGCCCCTTCTTCCCACAAGGCAAGGTACAACCCTTCCTAGCGTGGCAATCCCAATGCCCAAACCAAGGTGGGGTGAGGTGAGAGGAGTAATGATGGAATGTGGTAAGTATGGAGGGAATGGACGATGACCTTTCATAGACCCACTCAGTGGCAACTCTTCCTAAAGGGGAACCAGCTTACTAGGTGTTATTGGACGAATTGGTAAGTGTTGACACGAACTAATCTCCCTAACTTCAATAAGAAATTAGTACAAAACATGACAGAATACAAACTTTTCCTTAAGTTTCCATTGTAGTGTATACTAGCTTAATGAGGGACAAACGACATACCATTTCAACGTTGTTTGATCCTTGCTAGCGTCGTCATTTCTCCATCTCAAGGCTTGTGGGATGTTGAACCTGTTGAGAAACACAAACCAACAAAGAGAGAGCAACGATATATATATTCTAATGGAACCTATGCATAAGATCAAGGAGTTATGCAATACAATGGAGACACTTTTATAGGAAAGAAACGTATTACTATAGTATATTGATGAAAGTGGAGAATACAACATGTGCCTTGATGTTGCAAGGTCCCTTCCGATGGCCCTTTGCCTCAACACACACACACTTCTGGCTCCAATGCTTTTGATGAAAACCACACACAACCTGACTTGGAAAGCTAAAGCAAAGTTATCACAAGCACAATCTTCAGTAGAATTCTTCACACATAAGCTAGACTAACTCTTCTCATGAGAGATCCCTCCTTATATAGAGTGAAGGGGAAGGGATTAGGATGATCCCACTAGATTAGAAAAGCGGGTGAGATCCAAACTGATCAGAAGCCACCTCATCCTTTCGAAGATTCTATTCTAGAACCTCCGAGAAATTTCTCGTTTTTCCTTTGTACAAATATCGTCGCACCCTTAACACTGAGCAATCTATGACGATGTCGCAGGCCACTGTGGTGCAACCTGCATCGATTCTAAATCGCCGCACCCTTAACACTGAGCAAGGTGTGATGATCCTTCTTTACAAGGTTTTATAATAAGGAAAAGACAATTCCATCTCTCTGGGAAAGTTTTATTTCTTCAACATCCTTCAGGGAATAGGGAAAATGATATTTCTTCTAATAGGCGATACACATACTATCAGTGGTCACGAGGGTGACGAAAATAATGTGTAACACTAGGGCATTCTGTCACCCACCCAGGTATGAACAAGTTAAAGAGCTTAATTTCCAAGCAAAAGTTATGAAATGAAGGAGAGTTCAGTGCAACATATTCAAGTGCTTCAAAAATTAGAGTGATACATACCATGATACCCGGACTCGTTACCTCATGGAGCAAGACTTACTGCTACCTCAGAACCAGGCTGGTGGGATGGATGTTGTTGCTGATAGGTGGGATGCACTGAAGAAAAGATGGACCCTCCAGGGCCATGCGCAAGTCATCTGGCTCTCGGCACTCCATGTCTAGTACTTGTGGGCGTCGAGACATGATCTCCTTAGTTATCCCTAGGATAGGGGATAACAGGGACGACCACCCTGGAGGATGCATTACCTAGTTGCTTGGTCTCCTATTTGGCACATGTCGACCTTCTTGGACTTCCCTTGACTTGAGGATATGGTTGATGTGATTTGAGGAGGAGGTTACACATTGGAGACCTCACATATGACTATTGGAGCTAATTTTAGGGGGGCCGTCCACCTTGGAAAAGATCTAAGAGGTTTTCATTGCCTACTTTGAGATGGTTGTGGATCTATCCACTTGGAAGCCTTTAGAGGCTAGACATTGCACCTTTGACTCATTTTCTTCCTTCTTAGATGGGGACGTCACACTCTCTTGGGCATATGTTTGTTAGAGGCTTGTACATGTAGCTTGACCACTCATTTTTTTATTGTATTGTTGAATAATTAATTGGAGGAAATAATTATTTACTCCTCCCTAGGCTAGATCTAAGGTTTTCAAATGAGATATTATTGTATTCTATTGTAAAGGAAGTTGACCTAGACTCTATCAGTGTTTTAAAACTCGGTCCGAGTTGACTCGAACTCGGTCAACTTGGGCAAGTTGATAGATGATCGGGTCAACTCGGCCTGTGACTCGGCTTAGTGGACCATTTTGGTACCGAACTGGTTGAGTCAAAGCACGACCTGACCATTTTGGTACAAAACTGACCCTACTCGAATAATTCTGTACCTATTGTCTGGTTTGGGCCAGTTCAATGTGGAACTGCCTAGTTTGGGCCAATTCAGATATGGATCAACAATTTGCCCTGAACTGTCCAACTAGCACTAACTGAGAGGAACTTTCAAATTTGAATTTTACTCAATGTTTTGGACTGTAAACTTGCTGTCCAAAAATAGCCAACAGATCTGATCTATACCTCACAAAACTGCCCACAAAAATGCTCAAAAATCAGCAAGTCTAAGCCACCATTGGCTCTGATACCATGTAGATTTTCTGAGGTCCTATGAGGCTGCCACCTAAGGTCTGTCTTTGACCTTAGTATGGCTCTAAGTTTCAACTGTGTGGCTGTCTTTTGCTGCTGATTTAGGACAGTGAACAGTCACCAAACTTTCTGCTCAATATATGATGGTTAAGTGCCCTTTTGAGGTGCCCTTGCAAGTGTTTTCTTTACTCAATGTTAGCACATGCAATATACATCAAAACACATAACACTACCTCTAGATCTTTGACTTTAAAATGTTGATCTACACTTCTAAGCATGCATAAAATTGACACATAGATTTTTGGTCAACATGACCCTGGAAAAACCCCCCCATGGGGAAAACCAGTTTGGAGCAGATATATATAGAAGGCCTCAAAGCAAAATGTACAACACAAGATACATATACAAGTGAACCTGGTACAATAGCAACCACTCTCGGATGCCTTGGAGTTCCTTGAAGACCTCCCCACAAGCCTTGTGAAGTAAGGCGCCCCTTGCCTTGGTGAGCCTTTCTTCCTCTTGCTTGCTTTGTCTTTATCCTGATCCTTTGCTTTGCGTTTGCTCTTGCTTGCCTTTGAACTTGCCTTGTCTTTGTCTTTGCCTTTGAAGTAGCCTCCTCACAAGAAGGCATCCTCCAAGTAATGGTGCGCCCCTCTCCTCAAGTGCGCACCTCCTCATGCAAAACTCAACAAGGGGATGAATCCTCCCTAGCCAAGCACCCTCAACCTCTCATGAAGTGCCCCTCCTCTCTACTAGATAGAACCCACCAAGAATGAGCTCCCACCTTGCTTGATGCGCCCTCCCTCCAAGAATGTGCCTCCTCCTCAAGCAAATGCACCCACCTCCATAGAATGCGCCATCCCTCCTAGACTCATGCGCCCTCACTCCTAATGGCTCCCTCTATAGCACAAGAGTAGGCCACAACAAAGGGAGTGAGCCTCCAAGCAATGGGTAGAGCCTCCTCTACTAGATATGCGCCCGTCCTCTCAAGGTTCTGCCCCCTCCACTAGCAAATGCGCACTCCATCACAAGTATGCGCCCTCCTCTAGAATGGTAGCCAAGCCTCCATGGAAGGCATCTCCAAGCTCTCTCGACTCAACAAAGGCTTCCTCCTCAAACCCTCATGCAAGTACGCCCTCCTCTCCTCAAGAAATGCGCCCTAGCTCTCCTCCTCTTCTCCTCTTCTCACAAGTGAAGAAATGAATCTCATAAATGCACTATACCCTCCTTTAGGCTCCTTCGGCAAAGCCCTAAAAGATCAATGGCCTAGATCCAATCTAGCCAAGTCTAATCAATGGGTGAGATCTGATCCAAAAATCTCACTAAGGAAACCCACTTTCCTTAGTTTGTTTTATGTCTATTAATTCACCCACTTTGTGAATTAATTGTCACTTTAATGATTAAGTGACATTTCACTTTTGACTTAAATCTCCTAAGTCAAAGTGAAATTAGAATCATAAAGTAAAGTACAATGGTAATAGTCTCCCCCTTTGTGTTTAGAGACTCATAAACACATGGGGACCACTTTCCAAGGTACCCAAATCTCAACACTCCCTCTTACCGACGAAAGTGCCCGTCACCACCAATATCATCCCTATAGTGGACATGGTTGCCTCCTGGCATATACTTGATGAGTATGGTTGTACCCTGATCACTGAAAGTAGTCTCTGTCACAGATCTGCTCAATCTACGTGATCTATAGATGGAAGTGTCTCTCCACCTATCCAAGATCACCTAGATCTTAGCATCACACCAAAGATCTCCACCTTGGTCTCCCACCAAGGATTTTCACCTCCTGGCATCTCGCCAATGGTCACTACTCTTGGCATCTCACCAAGAGTCACTCTCTTGGCATCTCACCAAGAGTCTCCCCCTCTTGGTATCTCACCAAGAGTCATTAACTTAGCCTCTTGCCAAGTAACTTCCACCTGAAGTGGATCCAGAACCTAATCTGCCTGTCTCTGTAGCCAAGTGAGGCTCAAGCCTCCGTGGTGCCCTACTGCTCCTCCTCATCAATCTCTGATGCTCTGAAGTTGTAGCGCCAACTCTCTATCTGCTCGGCAACTCTGAAACTGAAGCTATCTTGGGTGGACCAGTCACCCACTCTAAAGATGGTGTCCAAGGACATTGAGTATGATCTCCCTCTGAATCACTGTTGTGAGCCAGTCGGTCCTCCTTAACTCTGTCTCCCCATCTAATGCTGGATGGTGTAACAACATACAAAGTAGTCATGAATGCACACTCTCTCGCAAACTTCTCATTGACCTCTATCTCCTCTGTTGTCGTTGTTGACCCACTGACCCATCCTGCTGCTGACCCATGCTACTTCTTGGGACACTATCCTGCATAGTGACCCATCTCTCCACAAGCAAAGCATCTCACTGTGCTCATGTCTCTCTTCTACTCACTGTTGCTACTCTCTCTTCCCCGTGGTGGGACCCCAAACTTGGGACCCTGCCGACCTCCCCGACAGGTCTTCTTCTTGCCCTTTATCGAAAGAGCAAGGTCCTCATCCCCCGGAACTGACTGTTGATGTTGTTGTTGTTGTCCAGAAGCCTCTGCCACTAGTCTAGTCTCCTCCTGGACGAAGTCATCCCACATCCTCTCCCATGTAGGCATAACCTCCCTGGCAACAATGCTACGAACGAATGGACCCCATGATTTGGTAAAGTTGTTCAAAGTTGTCCTCACCATAGAGTTAGGATCCACCACCTCTCCGACGACTCCAAGCTCGTCTTTGATCTGGGTGTATCTACCAAGGAAAGAAGTAATCAACTCATCCTCGAGAATGTGAATGCCCCTCAGTCGATCATGAAGAACCAACTTTCGGTTATCATTAGAGCTTTAATACAACTTGCATAGAGATGCCCACATCTCAAATGCATAAGTCTTCCCAGTCAAGTGGGGAATGATATGATCCCTCACTGCATCACAAATGGTCCTCTTTGCCTTGTTGTTGCTCTTCCTGAACTCTGCCAACAAGACGGGGGCAGTAACAGAAAGAACAGGAACAAGCGCCTCAACTATATCCCATAGTTCGAGGTCCTCTAAGACAAAGACGATCCTCACCTTCCAAGACGACCAATTGCTAGCCCCAGCTAGCCTGTCCTCCACACGCATCTGAGATACTGACATCATTGCCAAACTGCGCTCACTCTAATGCTCCAAGTGCAAAGGAACATTGCCTCACTCTTGTCAACACAGGTGTGAAAAGAGGCAAGCGAACACCGACCTCATTCCTAGCAATATAGGTGTGAAAAGAGGTCGTAAGCTACAGCCTCACTCCTATCCACGCATGTGTGAAAAGAGGTTGTCCACAAGTGTCAAACATCAGCCCAACAAATCTGCCCACAAGCTATCCACAAACTTTGTCAACAAGTTGTCCAAAATCTTCCCTGAACTGTCCAATTGGCACTAACTGAGAGGCACTTTCAAATCTGAATTTTACTCACTGTTTTGGACTGTAAACTTGCTGTCCAAAAACAGCCAACAGATTTGATTTATACCTCACAAAACTGCCCACAAAAATGCTCAAAAATCAGCGAGTCTAAGCCACCATTGGCCCTGATACCATGTAGATTTTATGAGGTCCTATGAGGCTGCCACCTAAGGTCTGTCTTTGACCTTAGTATGGCTCTAAGTTTCAACTGTGTGGCTGTCTTTTGCTGTTGTTTTAGGACAGCGAACAGTCACCAAACTTTCTGCTCAATATTTGATGGTTAAGTGCCCTTTTGAGGTGCCCTTGCAAGTGTTGTCTTTACTCAATGTTAACACATGCAATATACATCAAAACACATAACACTACCTCTAGATCTTTAACTTTAAAATGCTGATCTACACTTCTAAGCATGCATAAAATTGACACATAGATTTTTGGTCAACATGACCCTGGAAAACCCCCTCCATGGGGAAAACCAGTTTGGAGCAGATATATATAGAAGGCCTCAAAGCAAAATGTACAACACAGGAAACATATACAGGTGAACCTGATACAATAGCAACCACTCTCGGATGCCTTGGAGTTCCTTGACGACCTCCCCACAAGCCTTGTGAAGTAAGGCGCCCCTTGCCTTGGTGAGCCTTTCTTCCTCTTGCTTGCTTTGTCTTTATCCTGATCCTTTGCTTTGCCTTTGCTCTTGCTTGCCTTTGAACTTGCCTTGTCTTTGTCTTTGCCTTTGAAGTAGCCTCCTCCTCACAAGAAAGCCTCCTCCAAGTAATGGTGCACCCCTCTCCTCAAGTGCGCCCCCTCCTCATGCAAAACTCAACAAGGGGATGAATCCTCCCTAGCCAAGCGCCCTCAACCTCTCATGAAGTGTGCCTCCTATCTACTAGATAGAACCCACCAAGAATGAGCTCCCACCTTGCTTGATGCGCCCTCCCTCCAAGAATGCGCCTCCTCCTCAAGGAAATGAGCCCACCTCCATAGAATGTACCATCCCTCCTAGACTCATGCGCCCTCACTCCTAATGGCTCCCTCTATAGCACAAGAGTAAGCCACAACAAAGGGAGTGAGCCTCCAAGCAATGGGTAGAGCCTCCTATACTAGATGTGCGCCCCTCCTCTCAAGGTTGTGCCCCCTCCACAAGCAAATGCACCCTCCATCACAAGTATGTGCCCTCCTCTAGAATGGTAGCCAAGCCTCCATGGAAGGCATCTCCAAGCTCTCTCAACTCAACAAAGGCTCAAGCCCTCATGCAAGTGCGCCCTCCTCTCCTCAAGAAATGCGCCCTAGCTCTCCTCCTCTTCTCCTCTTCTCACAAGTGAAGAAATGAATCTCATAAATGCATTATACCCTCATTTAGCCTCCTTTGGCCAAGCCCTAAAAGATCAATGACCTAGATCCAATCTAGCCAAGTCTAATCAATGGGTGAGATCTAATCCAAAAATCTCACTAAGGAAACTCACTTTCCTTAGTTTGCTTTATGTCTATTAATTGACCCACTTTGTGAATTAATTGTCACTTTAATGATTAAGTGACATTTCACTTTTGACTTAAATCTCCTCAGTCAAAGTGAAATTAGAATCATATAGTAAAGTACAAGGGTAATAGTATCCCCCTTTGTGTTTAGAGACTCATAAATACATGGGGACCACTTTCCAAGGTACCCAAATCTCAACAATCCCCTCAAGCCCACTCGCATGTCATCTAGGCAAAAAAGGGGAAAAACACAAGGAAAAAAGAAAAAAATGGTGCCCCTTCCAAATTGTAATCATCATTATTTAATGATGCTAATGGAGTTTTTACAACAAGAAACATATATTTTACTAAAATTTGCATAAATTGTGTATTAAAAGTTGACCAGTTCTTCAACTTGGCTTTCCATCCGGTTCTAGTCTAGTGTTGATCTCACCCTCTATCTTTTTAGGTTCTAATAACACTATTAAAGGAGGGTTTAATGGAATTTCAAAAGGAATCTCACATTTATTGCCCATGGACCATAACCCCCTTTCAGGTGTTCATTTGGAAAATGTTGCAATATAATATTTTGAAGCCACTGGGATTCAAGTGTGCTAAGAACAAGAACTAAGAGTTTCAACTCTAAGATATCAACAATAACATGACTTTCTGACGCATTGCAGCTTGCTTTCTACAATCAATACTTGCAATTTCCTTATTTTTTCCTTCTTCACCTTGTTTGAGGGGCATATTATTTTTGTGAGTGGTAGCTGAAACCTAGTAAAATTGTAACAGAATGGAGTAAATTGTAATAGAATGGAATGCAAGCATGGAGTTGAAGTGAATAGCCTAGCAGGAAAAATTTTATTGCCACTCGGTCAACGAAAAATGAAACCCACAAAAGTTTGGCACCCAATCGGGAATGGAAAATGATTTTTTTTGTAAAAAAAGTCTCTTTGTTAACATTGCCCAGCCCAGCTGAGGAACATTACAGTACGAAATACTCATAAAAACGAAAATTTCCTGCTAACTAATTCATTTCTTGTAGCTTTCAGCTATGAATCACAACCAGATTTAACTATTGTTGGTTACCATTAATTATATGCATCTACAACATGCTAAAATCCCACATGAATGCAACGAATAAACTCATATACAGCAACATATAAATCAATCTGATACACAGAGTTCATGCACAACAATTTAACTCATAAAACAAACAGAAACAAGATAAAACACTTATCTTTTATAAACAGTTGTGCAACCCGCTGCTTGGGATGGAAGTTCCACCCAGCCATAGACTTGTTGTTCCAAATCTCAACAGTAAGTCACCCCCGAGTTGAAGCTAGTAATCCACAAAAGAGGGTGGTCTCTCACTGTCCACTCACAACTCAGAAAACTCAAAACCCACTAGTATTCTCTTACAGCTATCCCGATTTTCCACTAGCTCTCTTCCTCTCGACCTACCCGATCCAAGGAATGTACCCCTTCACTGATCTCAGTCCCTCGGACGTCCCATTCGTTTATCAGGGTCTCTCTGGCACAGGTAACCAGGAATCTCTCAACTAGGAAACTCAAGGGAATTCACTGCCAAGAAAACTACTAGCAAATAACAGCAAACACTTGTTGTTACAGTGCAACTCACACAAGAGTTTACTCTTCAAGCCTGACAACCTGGCTCTTTAGTCTTCAGCTCCTAAACGCTCCAAATACGCTCCAGCATGCTCTAGAATTCACCCTCCATGGATGTTCTAGCTCCAAGCTCTCTTTCTTGCTCTCTCTTTTTTTGTTCAAGCCCAAAAACTCCATGTCTAGAACCATTGTAGCTTCCCATATGAATTTCCTCCCTTTGGCTTACTTACTTGACTCACACTTCCCGAAACTGATTGTACGCATCCCCCCATGTGCCCAATAACTATGGTATGTGACCTCTCACACCCACCCTCTTACATGTATTCAATGAATGGCTTTGGGAACACTCAATTAGAAATTAGAAGGTTCATATACCAATAGCAAATTTAGGAAAATGGGTTGAATTAATATACATGGGTCATTCCCCCTTGGACCCCTCTTAGGCATTCTCTTAGACCCTCCCCTCTCTTGTGGATTAATTCAGCCCCCATATGTGTCTATGTCCCCTTAGTAGTTGGCATCACATTTTATTCATTAAAACTTAGAAATACATTTCACATATACATTGCTTGGTCGTAGCCACACATTATATCTACATTAAGCATTAATTAAACTGGGGATTATAGTGGAAATGTTACATTCCCTCTCCCCTACAATTGTGCACCGCCCTCGGTGCACGCTATGCCGATATATATATATATCACAATGCTTTAAGAAAATAAAATTCTGTAATTTCACAACTCCAACAACAGTTCAACCCATAATCTCATTTTCCTCTCAACTTGCTGACCCAAGGAATGCACCATTCGTTTATCAGGGCTAACCCAAGGA
The DNA here is from genome assembly GCA_009831015.1 of Picea engelmannii. Classification (NCBI taxonomy): domain Eukaryota; kingdom Viridiplantae; phylum Streptophyta; class Pinopsida; order Pinales; family Pinaceae; genus Picea; species Picea engelmannii. The sequence goes on from ML781724.1 coordinate 87,026, forward strand.
ATGTACCATTAGTTTATCAGGGCTACAATCATAGTTGGCTAGGACTCTAAGATGTGGTTCTGGAACTCTAGCTACTCAAAATGGAGTCTTGCATTTAGTTTTCTTCAAAATTGGCAAAAATTTGCAAGTATTCTTCCCGCATGTTTTCTTTATGCGCCCATGTAGCATCTTCAGGACCGTAGCAGGTCCATTGAACCTTTACCGGCCCTATGGCTTTGTTCCTGAGCACTTTCACTTTCCAGTCCAAGATGTGTACTAGTTCCACCAGAAAATCCCCTTCGTGCTCCACCTGGATAACATTCCAATCAATTATGTGGTTAGGGTCAGGCACATATTTCTTTATTAATGACACATGAAATACATTTTGCACTCTCATATTTCAAAAGGTCCACAATATCTTGCTGCCAACTTAGGGCAACTTCCTAATGAACTTCTCTTTGCTTTAACTTTTAAAAACACATGTTCTCCCACTTTAAAATCTCTAAACAATCTATAATTGTTTGCATAATTTTTCTGCCTATCCCGAACAGCCTTTAGATTCTAGTTAATCTTTGTCATTTGTTATTACATTTCCCTTAATAAATCTGGCCCAACAACTGCTCTGTCTGCTGGATTATCCCAACTCACTGGTGTGTTACACTTTCTGTTGTACAATGCTTCAAACGAACTCATTTTTAATGAGGCCTAATACCCATTATTGTATGCAAATTCCACCAAGTGGATATAATCCTCCAACTTTGATGGTCGATCCATCACATACATTCTGAGCATGTCCTCAATTATTCTGTTGGTCCTCTCTATTTTCCCATCTGACTCTGGGTGATACATTGTATTGAGATTTAAATTTTTCCCAAAGCCTTTGATCAAACATTTTCAAAAATTGAATGTGAACTTTGGATCTCTGTCTGAAACTAGTGCCTTAGGCACTCCATGCAGCCTAACAACTTCTTTCATGTAGAACTCTGCAATATGTGTTGCCTTGTGTGTAGTCTTCACTTGGATAAAATGTGTTGCCTTAGTTAATTTATCCACCACCACCATGATGGAATCATGCTACTTCACTTTTCTAGGCAACTTTGTAATAAAATCCACTGTAACTACTTCCCACTTCAATTCTGGAATGGGCAATGGTTGTAGCAACCCTACTGGATGTATATGCTCAGTCTTCATTTTCTAGCATTTTAGACATCTAGCTATATAATTAGCCACTTCTTTCTTCATTCCTAGCCAAAAGTATTAGCTTCTTACAGCTGTAATTGTCTTCTGATATCCTGGGTGCCTATCATATGGCAAATTATGCATTTCTCTCCACACTATATTTTTCAGCTCTACTAAATTTGGCACATATATTTTTCCTTTGTACATGAGGATTCCTTCCTCTTTCAACTCATAAAAATGAAATTTCTGTTGAAAATTATCTTGTTGTAATGTTTCTTTTATTTTCGAATAATGTTGATCTGAAGTTGTTGCTGCAATAATTTTATCTTTTAGATTAGTCCTGTACATGTTGATGGTTGCAATATGCACTTCATGAGCTCTCATGTTGAGTGCATCAGCGACTTGATTTTCATTTCCTTTAATGTGCTTAATTTCAAAATTATACTCACTAAGAAATTATAACCATCTAGTTTGTCTGGCATTTAATGTTGGTTGTCCAAACAAAGGTTTCAAGCCATAGTGGTATGTCCTTGGCTCGAATTTCCTCCCCATGAGGTAATGTCTCCACATTTTTAATGCAAGTACAATTGCTGCTAACTCTAGATGATGGTGTAATGTCCCCTTCCAATTGACCGCGATGGGGGGGTGACGCAAAAGCCTATACGACTCCTGTAACCTATAGTCAACAAGGAAAAAGGGAGTCAAGGAGGTGTCACTAGGTTAAAATATGGGCAAACCCTAAAAGTAACATCAAATAAAATAAACAATTATATTTAAATGGAATTAAACAGAAAATAAAGTGAAGATTTGATTTGGTCAAAATGGGGGAAAGATCTAGAAGGTCCAAAGAAAGGATAAATAGAGGAACATGTCATGTCCCCATTTTTGGATTCCCTTATTATGCAGTTAGAGTCACTTTAGGAGGCTTGAGTTAGCCAAGTTAGAGGGGTGAAACTATGTCATCAGTGAGTTCGGAGGGTTTGGATGAGTTTTATGGGGCCCAACTTAGTTTATTTACCATTATTCATCATCAGGATCATTTCTGCACAACTTGTTCTTGGTTTTGTTGCATTCCGACGATATTCGTAAAACGGGGTTATTAATGGGCATATTTTAATTAATTACACTAAAGGTACTATTTGGAGCTTGTTTCTTGGAGAAATACCTTAGTGTAATAGCTCGTTGGAACCGAGGCAAAAATATCTACAAGATAGGGTGATGAAAAGTGACTTTCAGTGGCCAGAGAAATCATAAAGGTGAATTAATCACTTTTTGGAGTAAAAAGGTTCATTAAATTAATAAAGTGATTTTGTGAGAAAATATTAAAGATGAATTAAAAGTCACTTGAAGGGAAAAAGGTGAAAAGGGGTATAAAAGAGAGATAGGGGCTCATATTCTCTCATGATCATAGTTTATGATTTGACATTTGAGCTCTGAGGAGAAAACACAGGTTCAAGCGAATCAATGGAAATTGTGGATTTCAGGAGGAAGACACCAATGGGTTGATTTCAGTGTTGAGAGACGTGCCCTAGTCACCGGGAAGATCATCCAGATCTTTCATCGTTTTGCAGCAGCATTTTTATAGGTTCAGACAGCTAGTGCGCACTTCATCAGGGTGAAGGTGCAAGCGTTGGGAGACTCACAGGTTTAAAGTTTGTCCCAACCAGGGAGAATTCAAAGATTTCCTTATGACCCAATTGAGAGGAAGGCAGGGTGCATCTTTTGAGATACTTCTCGCGAGATTCCAACGAAGGAATCCTCTAGGGCGCACCAGATAGCTATTGAGGGCGCAGCACTTGGGGAGGCACATTCTGGGTTCGAGAGAGATCACCAGACCAGATTCGAGGAAACCCTTCCAACCCAGTTCAGAGGAGGGCAAGGCGTTTAGATTGAGACAGTTACAACCAGATTCCGGCTGTGGAATCACTATGGCGCAGCAATGGAGCTGAGGAGGGGCGCAACCCCCCCAGGGGATCCCATCTGGGGTTCGTACAGATTAGCAAAGGGTTGATCTTCAGTCCGACAGTTACCAAGAGGGTGCTTGAGGTCAAGGCGACCCAACTAGGACAAATGTTATCGGAGGAGTTTAGCCACCAGGGCGAATATTACAGTCTTGCTGCAGTTGTCGTGTGAGTTGTTGAGTGCATGCAACAGTTTTCGGTAGTTCTTCTTCTCATCTATTGATCCGAACAACTTCTTTATTCCGGGTATTTTGATTTAGCATTGTTGATTGTATTCCAACTAAGATCCATCTAGTCTTGATCTAGCTGAGAGATTCATTTTATTTCCTCGCATGCAATATTGTACTTTCAGTCATATTTCATAATAGAAGTGGTTGTTGTTGTTCTATGTTTTCTATCTATTGCATGTTTGTTATACACTGGTAAACACAAGAAAACACATTCAGAATCATTGAAACACAAAGAAAAACCTTTAACTGCATCGAGAATCCCAACGAGTATTAGTTTCGACAACTAATAGTCGGCAGTTGAGGCATATATTCCGATCTGCGAATTTAGGGATATTACATTGGTATCAGAGTTGGTTTTCCTACCAGCCTAAGGGTATTTAGTGAGAAGAAATTTCAGATGGAAAATTAGTGGGATCAAGATTTGGCAAATCAATGGGCACAAGATGAGAAGTTTACAAATTGTTTGAGGGAGTATATGGCGCTTGGTGAGGCATTTTACACAGCCATGACATTCAAAGAATTTTGCACCATCAAACATCCTGAGTGGTATGAGCCCCAATTAGCAACAGATGAGGATTCCTTTAAAAGCACGGAGCAGAAATTTAAGGAGCATTAAGTACAAATTGACCTTTTGGATGAGCATGTACCTATTTATGATAGGGATGTGTGCAATGAGGATGATAGGGCAACAGTCTTTTATACACCATTAGAGTTGGCCTATGAGGGTAATGACATTAGCATATGTGATGGTCAGGATAATAGCCCATGTGATATAGTTTCCCGATCAGCGTCAACATCTTATCATTGTTATGATGCTTATGACTATTTGGGTATGAGTACACCTATGTATGATGAGGATGTGCGTGAAGAGGAGTTGGCAGCGGATGAGATACCTTGTGAGGTTGACCTCATTTCTCAGGAGGTGTTTTTGAGTGATGTTGGGCAGAGTTGTACAACAGATGTTGGGGCGTACTCTGATGAGGATGACACGGTTGACCTTGGTAGCAAGAGTCACGAGGTAGCACTTCAGCATGATGTGGATGTGTGTTCGTGTGAGTCACACCATTTGACAGGGCCATTGAAGGTTCGCGAGGACATGATTGTGGTAGCCATGAGACACCTTGATGACACACATACATTGGTGGATGATTTTTGTTGGATGGCCACTATGGCACAGGATAGCTTGGGAGGAGATCTTTTCCTTGCGGATTTCATTTCACTCAAGGAAGCCGTGGTAGTGACTAGATCTAACTACCTACACCTTCTCGCTTATAGGGATTATCTTCTCGCAGTGGTTGGCGTGTACCAAGGTGCATTGGAAGGGAAAGAGCATGAGGTAGAAAGACTTACCCGTGAGCTGGTGAACACACAGGACTCCTTGGAGAGCACACAGATGGTCCTTCAAAAATCCAAGTTACAGGTAGAGCAGCTTCGGGAGTAGTTGAGTCAGGAATCTCTTTCATCCATTTCAGTAAACAGTCATTCATATACATCATCCTTCTCTCAGGACATTGTCAGTGACATTGTCGAATTGATGGAGGAGTCTCATGTGATGGGACAGTTGAGCATACACTCATGGATTGTGGAGACAAGTACATTTCGGGTGAGGACACATCCATTTGGGATCCAGGGTTAGTTGACATCCATGATGAGGACACGTCTATACAGGATCCAAGGTCAATTGATATTCATGGATTGATTGACACAGTGGTACATCCAGGATACAGGATGGTACCGAAGGACATAGGAGTATGCAGTGGTATACAGGGGCATACAGTGATGAGCAGTAATCTGAAGTGGATTGTAGAGGTGTACAGCGGCGCACATGGGGATGCATTGGAGTGTATGGTAGAAGCATACTTGATGGAGCATGGAGTTTCCAGTGGAGAGCATTCCGCTCCATTGTCGCAGTGTGTGGATTTTGGAGATCATATCATCAGTAGTCGTAGTACCTATGATGGTGGAGAGAGTAGGGTTGACCATCAGTGTGAGGAGACACCTTTGGATGCGTATGATGGCATGGGAGTAGCTTGGAGTCCGAATGACTGCTCAAATAGTCCACCAGAGTGCATGGATGAGTTCTTGGTCATACCCTTGGGATTGACCAATGTATGTGACAGTTTCCAGTCAGGCATACAGTCGTGGAGGTTTTTGCTACTGTTACTTGATGCTCTCATCAGGTACACCAGGACATGGGAGGATTATGTGAGGCAATTGGATGAGCCTCGGGCTGTTATAGATATGACAAAGATTCTCCATTTGGGGCATGTGGACAGTGCACAGGTTGACAGAGGTAGATTGAGGGACGACATGATCTACTATAGAGATGGCCCATATTTAGTCTTTGAGTCCACATTTAGGGAGATGGTCATGATGGTGACGTATGATACATCTTGGGCAGGGCATTTCGAGAATTTGTATGAGTTTGAGGCACCACAAGAGACAGGGCTATTTTTCAGTGGGGTGTCTAAACTCCAGGCTTTGTCTGCATACATTGTCAGAAGTGGGAATGACAGATTTCTCTGTGCGGGTTGGCAATGTTATCGCACAGTTTGTAGCTAGGTCAAAAGGCTATAAGATAGAAGGCCAAACTGGCGTAACAGGAACCTATCCCACCCAATGTCACCACGATGGGGAGGTTCTTTCTCTTCAGAGGGGAGACGTCCCCGGTAACCTGGAGTTTTGAAGAGGCAAAAGTTTAAAAGTCAAAAGTAAAGTTCCCCCTTCACAAGTCACCACCAAAACAGATAGTCCCGGCTAAACAGCCAACAATGAAGTGAAGGCCCAAAGAAGAACACCTGCCCGGAACAAAGCAACAGCAAACCAATATATGCAAGCTATGATTCAAAGGGTTAGTACTTCATAAGACTATCTGATATCAATATATAAGCAATTATAACAATAAATATTGACGAAGTTAATGTTTGTTAATACAGCAATGAAATAATATCACTCCACCAATAAATATCAAGATGATGTAGCAATCAATGTATCCAATCAATCCCTCATTCAATAAATGCTTTAAACACCATTTAATTGCTTATAAAAAGAAACGTTGTTGTGTCAAGATGAAATAACCAAGGGTGACGTCAGCATTCCTAGGGTTAGCAGTTAGTTAGGGTTTCAATCTAGCAAAAGGTTTGAGAGTTTGTTTGATCACTTTCACTTCAACGCTGGAGGTCTAAGATCAGTGCCTTTGGTCTTATGGAGTCAATTTAATAGAGGACGCAAGGGTTGAAGGAGGATGGCAAAGGACTGGAAGGAAGAGTTCTGAAGTGCTGCTATGGCAAGGCTTCAAAATCAAAACCCTAGGGGAGAGAGGCTCACTCCGGTGTTGCTAAAGCAAGGCCTCGTGCTCTCTCCTCCTTCCTTAGGTTAACTTAGCAAAAACGGCTAGCAGGAAAGATAAATCAGACAAGAGGGTGCAGTGAGGGAGAGTGTTGCTACAGCAAGGCTCTATCACTAAACCCTAGAAGAAGGACGGCCCTAGGTGTAGATAACCTAGGCCTGGGACATCTCCTCCTTCTTGACTTCTGAAAATACAGCTAGCTCAGGGAGAAGAAGCAATAAGAGTGTAGCTATGGCTAGGCTCTTTCTTCCTTCTTCAATGGCTAAAAAATTCTCTTTTAGGGGACATGAAACAAGGACCTACTTGTGTGCTTGTCACCTAGGGCTTTTGATCAGCAAATTATAAACATATGCAAGAATATAAGACTACAACCATTCAATCAAGAAGTTTTGCAGGAAAAACACTTACATATCACCATGAAATAGCATGCAAACCCTAGTTGTAAACCTTCCTTCAAGAGAAATGCCA
>ML781724.1:109602-145197 GCA_009831015.1 Picea engelmannii
TTGGTGGAGCATCCTCATGGTCAGAAGCCTCATCTGATGGTATGTCTTCATAGGAAGAAGAAGTTGATGCATCAATCTGGAAGAACTTTTGTTCCCTACATTTATGTCATAGTGAATACTTTTCATCACAGTAATAGCAAATTACTTGCTTACGACGCTCCGCCATTTCTTCGAGAGAGACCTTTTGGACCTTTAAGGTTTTTGTCAGAGTGGGTTAGCCCTAGGGTGAGGACAATTGGGGAAAGTATCCTTCAAGAGTGGAGCCTGAAGGATGGCCTCTACTTCCAGTGCTAATTGGCATGCTTGCAACTAGGTAGTAGGATGATGCATGCTCACATGAGCCTTGATGGGATAAAACATTAAGGGTAAAAGTCATTAGATAAGCCCTCAGTTTGGATAGCTAATTGTTCAAATGTCGTGATGAAGTCTGATATTGATCCTGTTTGGCGTAGCTTAGTGAGCCTTCCCAAAAAATGTGTTTCCCTATCAAAACGGGCACAAAATGACTTAGTGAACATGTTCCATATGGGTAGTCCTGGATAACATTTCTTATGCCACTACCACCACTGTCAGGATTCTTGATCCAAATACAAAACCCCGACATGGAGTTTGGTCTCATCATCCAGAATATCATGAAGGGAGAAGTATTGTTCGATTTGAGAAACCCACCCTGTTGGGTTGGATCCATCAAATTTATGCATGTCAACTTTGGGCACCTTATTCCAAGAGTGTGGAGAACCCCAAGGGAAGCAAGATGAATGATTAGGCTCATAATGGGAGGATTGAGGGTCCTCTAAACTGGGCTCAACATTCTTACCCTTGAAGATCTTATGCATGGTTGCTTGAACTAATTCTTGTATTGTTTTACTTATGGAAGGTTGGACTTGTTGTCAATGTTTCATCGAAACCTGCACAGGAGATCTAGCTAAAGAAAGTACAAACAAAGCTTATCAAGAAAGGAAGAGAGATTCAATATGAAAGAATGATAAAATATATTCACACTACTCCAATGAGATGATGATCAATATGATACAATGAATGAGTGGAATACCTTCATATATAGGATATACCATTCCATAATAGCAGATTGCATGCATTCATAATAGCATAATAGTTATGATCTAAAATATAAAGTCTAAAATAGAACTAGTCAGTTAACTCCCACTAAACTAGTGTGCCAAAAATAGAAATTTATCCAACACCCCCCCTGAACATCACTATGGAGTAAAAAATGAGTCTCGACTACTAGGCCATATTAGGTACTCATGTACAATGCAACTAATGAACACTGAATAAAAATGAGGAAAGAGGGAAAACCACACGGGAACAAAATCCCTCCTCAAAAGACAATGCATCAAAAGAAGAAAATGGCAGCTTCTACGCAACTGTGTTCTTCACTACAAGACGATCCCGCAAAATATGAAACTTCTTCTCACTGAAAGTATTCGTGAAGATGTAGAAATATTTATGGATATGATGAAGTCCTTTGAAAACCTATCGGGCCTTGAACCGCTTGATCTTGTGGACCCATTTGCACCTAAAAATATTCCTTTCTGGTGGAAGTGGAACCAGATGCCAAGTATCATTATTTGGGAGTGAGTGATACTCCTTCTACATAGTTTCTTGCCATAATGGATTGACCACAGCCTCACTGTAGAGCTACGGATTAGAAGATTGAACCATTTAACAATGCATGGACATCGCAGGTTCAGAAGATGAAGGTACATGAGAAGGCTCCTCATGATAAGATTGAGTCCTCCTCGAATCCAATGGATTCCCTACAAGAACACATGTTTCCTGAAGTGTGAACTATTCCCTCTTGGGCATGTGTTGAAGCTTCAATGATGGCTTATTATCTGGCTGTACTACCTGCTTATTTCCATGTACATAATCTAAGTGTATGGAATCATCTCTGGTGTTTGAAATTGATGGAAGCACAAGAGTATATGCATGTTGCACTGGAGGTACATGCAAAGTACTCTCCTTGTGTGTAAGTAGAAAAGAGGATTAATCATCAGAAAACTTAGTGAATTTATACAACCTTGACTTGTGATCCACCTCACCAATTGCAATGATGGATTTGTCATGCATGTCAATTACTAAAACTGAATTTGATGCAAATTCAACCTTTTTACCTTTCTGAGTGATTTGATAAACTAGGAGAAGATTCATAGAAATCTTTGGAACATATGTAAAACATTCTCAAAACTGCCATTATGGAGTTCCACTCTCCCCTCTCCTGCTATTTCTACTGGAGTATCATCCCCCATGAGAATAGGGGGTCTTGAGCATTGACTGAAAGAAGAGAAAACTTCCTCTTTCGCTATCATATGATGCGATGCACCAGAATCTATAATCCATGAATCAGATGAGGGATTAATTCCAACAAGATCATGATGATTACTTTCTTAGGAGCGATATCTTCTTCCTTCTGCTTCTTGACTCCCTCTAAAATGAAGTTTCCAAGGTTGTTCTGTTGAAGTGTCTGTGCCATAAGATCGATATGTTTCTTCATGCATGTTGATTTTTCATGATTTGGTTTATTGCAGTAAGTGCACTGATTTCCCTTCTTCTTCTTCTCGGAATTTGAAGAGTCTTTGGAACCTAAAGAATCGTTAAAAGGTTTGGAATATCCCTCCTTCTAGTTTTGTTTCTCCTTCCCATTCTGTTTGGATGATCCTTTTTCATCATGCATTGTGAGTGCATGTGCTTTGGGATCCTTGATTAGGCCCATCTGAATGAGTTTTTCCCGTTCATGTGTGAGAGAATCAATGAATTGATCTATGGTATGCATCTTCCAATTTGTTCCCATGAGATACCTTCCTGAATGGAAAGTGGAAATATAGACAACATATTCTAGTGCTAGCTTGGCCAAGATTGTTAGAATAAGCTGATCCACTTGTTTAGAATTATCAATACCACAAGTTGCTAAGCTCAATATGAAAGATTTAAACTTAGCAAATAAATCATGTATATTATCAAAACTTTTAGTATCCAAAGTATTCAACTCTACCTCAATCATATGACCTCTCATCTCATCCTTCTTTCCAAACAAGGTGGTCCAGATCTCATTTGGAGTCTTTCATGTAGCAACATGAAACCATAGATCAATTGAAATAAATTCATAAATGTGGGTTCAATGCAATTAATGCACCATAAATGTGGGTTCAATGCACCTGTGGTGGTTTCTTACTTGCCATTATGCCTACTTTTCCGTCTCTAGTTGGCACGTTTAATGTGATGTCCCATCAATCGTTTCCTTGTTTTAATTCTGCCTTGTGCTGTCCTGTCAGCCTGCTTTCGCCGACTTTCCTTTTCTCGCTTGTTTCCCTTTTTGATATGACCTTTTTCCTTGCCTTTTCTAAATCCATTTTTCGAATTGCATGTGGCCTTTCTATCTCTGGCGTGTTGTGCACTTTTGAGTCTTGTTTCCTCCTTTTGTTCTCTCTCTTTTTTTTTTTTTTTACTACGTGGTGGGTGGTTGATTTTCCTTGTACAGCTTCAGTCAGCTCCCATTGATCATTCCTCTGAGGTATGCACCTACTGAGTCTCTTAACTGTACAACTCCTCCATCTATTACAGATTTTACCTCATATGGTCCTAACCAATGAATCCTCAGCTGCCCTAGGTGCTGAAACGATTTGTTGTCGTAAAGAAATACTAGATCTCCTTCCTTAAACATTTTCTTCTTGATGTGTCGATTGTGCCAAGATTTGTCTCGTTCTTTCTGTACTTTTTGGTGGAATCTTTCCAAGATTCGGTCTTCCTGCATTGATTGTAACTGATTCAGTCTTTCCTGTAATGCACCTCGTTCTTTCATTTGTGTGATAGTTGCTACGCGTAAACTAGGTATTAGAAATTCTAACGACACTACTACTTCTTGGCCATAGACTAGTTTGAATGGTGTGTGCCCTGTCAAATTTTTGCATGTAGTCCGATACACCCATAACACTGCTGGTAATTTAAGGTCCCAATCATCTTTATTGACATTACAGATCTTTGTGAATGCATTCTCTAGAATTTTGTTGAAGGCTTCTGCTGTGCCATTTTCCTATGGGTGGTACAGTGTGCTTTTCTGGTGATGGACTTCAAACTCTTTGAGCATCATGTAGATTGTGCTTTTTATGAAGTGCGTGCCTTGGTCGCTCATTAAAAATCTTGGGCACCCAAATCTAGTGATTACATGTTCAAACAAGAAGTGTGCAGTTGTTTCTACGCTGCAATCTTTTACTGGTGCGGCTTCCGCCCATCTTGTTAGGTATTCCATCACGGTGATAATGTATCTTGCCCCTGTTCTTTTGGCTAGTGGGTTAATTGGTCCCACAAAGTCTATTGCCCATTTTTTGAATGCCTGTAATGTCACTTGTGATCGCAGTGGCATCTTGTCCCTTCTATTGGGTTTTCCTACCCTTTGATAGACATCACATCACTGACAGTACTCTTTCAAGTCTCTGTGGATCATTGGCCACCATAGGCCTGTGCGTAGTACCTTTTGTGCGGTAGCTTTTCCTGCATAATTCCCTCCTGCCATTCCCTCGTGGGCTTCTACTACAATCCTCGATCGTTCATGCTCTAGTACGTATCTCTGTAAAATGATATCTGCTCCCATATTGTATAGATGTCCTGCAATCAGTTGATAGTCAGTTGAACGGACTACCAGGTTCTTCTTCTGCGCAGTGGTATATTCTTGTGGTGCGGTACCTATGCTCAAGTATTGGATGATTTCTATGAAGTAGTCATAAACAATCTGTACTGAGATTAATTGTGCATTTGGAAAGTTGTCTTCTAAGTTCGTCGGTTCTTCTCCATTTGTGACCCTTAATAGGTGGTCAGGTCTTGCATTCAGTTTTCCTAGTTTAACTATTACCTCAAAGTCAAATTCTTGAAATAGCAATAACCATCGACAAATTCTCCCCCCCAACACTGGCTTGTTGACTAGGTATTTCAGGGTTGAGTGATCTGTAAACATCTTAAAGTGTTTTCCCAATAGGTAATGTCTAAACTTCTGCAATGCATAAACCATAGCTAGGCTTTCTCTTTCTGTCGTGTTATAATTCTATTCTGAGCCTGATAATTTTCTGCTTGTGAATGCTATTGGGTGATCCAAGTCTCCTGCTCCTGGTTGCGCTAAGATAACTCCAAGTGCTATCGCTGATGCATATACATGTACATGAAATATCTTTTCTCAGTCTGGGAAGACTAATATTGGTGCAGTAACCATCTTTTCCTTCAGGGTATCCAGACCGTGTTGACACTCATCATTCCATTGATACTTTTTATCCTTCCTTAACAATTTTTCCATTGGTGTTGTGATCTGTGCATAACCTTTGATGAATTTCCTATAGTATCCTGTGTGTCCTAATGTTGTTCTTAGTTGGCGGACTATTTTTGGTGCTGGTAAGTTAACAATGATTGTGATTTTTGCCGGATCCACTAGCAAGCCTTGTTTGCATACTATATGGCCCAATAGTATCCCAAATGGTGTTCCAAATATGCATTTCTTGATATTTAGTGATATCTCGCATTGTCTGCATCATTTTAACATCATTCATAAAACTTCAACGTGGTTCTTCAACAGACTATAAACTGTTCAATCATCCAGGTATACTTCGAGAAATTGATGGATGAATTCCTTAAATGCTACGATGACCACTATGGAGAATATCATAGGTGCATTCTTCAGTCCAAACGACATGACTGTGTACTGATAAGATCCCCATTCCGTCGCAAATGTGGTCTTATGTCTGTCCTCCTGTGCTATCTTAATCTGATGGTAGCCTGCGAATCCATCGGTGAATGAGTAAGCTTTGTGGCCCCCCACATTCTCTAGCACTTCCTCCGTGAACGATGTAGGGAATGGGTCGTGTAGGCATGCATCGTTTAAATTCCTCAAGTCGATGCATATCCTAATCCCTCTTCCCTATTTCTTATCCTATACTACCATCGGGATTATCGATTCTGATTCCTCGACTAGTTCAATGATGCCAGCCTCAAGCATCCTATTGATCTCATCTTTAACTTTCTATTTATATATGGGATTTAGTCTGTAGGGTCGTTGTTTAATAGGTCTCGTGTTAGATATGAGTGGTATTTTCATTTCTCCTAATTCTACGGCTATACCCTTCATCTCTGTAAAGGTTGTGGGAAAAAGGTCGCTATATCCGCACAATAATTCTCTGATGCTTTCTACTGTTTGCTCATCCCAGTAATCTCCAATGCTGGCCATTTTGGGCTGCTCGACGGTCCCGATGTTAACCTTCTTAATTTTGATTGGTGTAGAAATGACTTTTGATTCTATGGGTGGTCCTTCCACATTCCTCTCGCCTTCGACTTCTTCGATCTGAATATCGCGCGGATCATCTTCATCTGGTGCTTCCTCCTGTACCTAGTAACATGACAGTAGTTCCTTGACTGTTTGCTTATTCCACTGTTGTTCTTCTGTGATAAGTTCTATATCCGGTTCTTTAATGAATATGATGCCTTTGATCCATTTCAGGGTCGTATCTATGCCAGGGTTCTCATGCTCAAATGAGAAAGTGACTATAAAGTTGTGTTGCAATGTCTGTCATGTCGTGGTTCCTTTGTGCAATTCCTAGTCCATATACCAATTCATTGGTATGCCCTCTAAAGTATGAATGAAGTGATGAGTCCATTCCTCTGGTGGCGTCATTTTCCACAAAGTTTTACACTCCTCCAAGTGTTCCACTGGTTTCCTTAGTCCTTCGTATCTCTACTGTTTGTTATATGTCTTTTCTGCGCCGAACCTTATGCGCAGTAATCGCTTACATTGATACCAGTTTGTGATAGTCTCCTTGTGTGCGCCCCACCATCTTGCGGGTGTGGCCTTTAGTGCTATATCCAGTGCGAGTAATCTCTAGTTTTCTAATACTTCATCTTCGTATTGTGTCAAGAAGGTTTCCAAATCATTTAGCCCATGGAAACTGGGTGGTTCTCTGATTTCTATGCCTACCCAGCTTACTATGTGGTCTATTCTTGCACATCTTCTCGTGGATACTTTGTGTAGTCTCTCCTGCCAGTTTTCTAACCCGGTGTCTGAGTCTGTTGCACATGAAGTAATGCTATGCCAACTGAGTACCCCGTCTACAGTTGGGTTTATGTAATCCTCATCGCGCGCAGTTGTTTTGTACAACTAGCCCATCTCTTCTAAGTCCAGACAAGTGGGTTCTACGAACCTCTCCCCTTCTGATGGGTCTAGTGGTGATATGACCCTGTATTCTCCTGACTCAAATGTCATTTTTCTGGTTTTCAAGTTAATCATGGCCTGGTTGTCAAACACCCAATCCAGACCAAGTAGTGCAGGGTAAGGTGTTGTGCCATCTACTATTTCGATGACTTCAAAGTTTGCATTAGTCCACACTCCATCCAGATCTACTGTCACTCCTTTCAGTCTACCTATTGGTAGGACTCTATTTTGATTTGATAGATTTAGTTGAATGGTTGAGTATCCCAATGTTGGTTCTCCCATGCATTTCCATGTGGTCTTTGGTAGCACATTCACTTCGGATCCTAAGTCTAGTATAATATATCCAATATTGAAATCCCCAATGTTAGCATTTAGTCTAAATTGCCTACTTGTTCTTCTTCTTGTGTGTAGGTGGTTGACGATTTTCAGTTCTGGTTTTTGTTTCATCTTGCTGCTACATTTCTCTAGGATGTTTTGTAATATTTTCACAGATGAAGGATCACTGAACACTTTGACGCATGATTGCAAAAAGTCTTTGATAGTACTTACTTGTCCCTTGGGTTGCATTCTGTTGGTATGGTCCAATGATGGCAGAATCTCATATTCCAGAGCTTCCTTGCTTTGTTGTGCAGTCAACGCTATGTCCTTCTTCTGAAATTCTTGTCGGGCTTCCTTAAAGATCTCCTTTTCCTTGTGCATTTCGAACTACTTCTTGCGGTTAGTGTTCTTCTTTACCCATTGGTTCTGTGCTGGTTCCTATCGAACTGCGTCATTTCCTGTTTTCTTTCCTCCACGAGTGACTATGTTGATGTTCCGTCCATCGTCCCTTTCTTTGGCTAAAATCCACTGAACATTCTGATTGTTTTGGTTCCTTTTTTCCTGAATATTTACTAGTAATGTTGGACATTCCTTTGTATCATGGTCCGATGCGTGACAATACATACAAGTCTCTGGTAGAAGTGGACATTCCCATGCATAATGTCCCAGTTGCTGACAATTGTGACATGTGACTAGTCCTCTACCGTGTCCAAAACCTCCTCTGGATCATCCTGCTCCTCAGTATCCTGCGCAATCACCTCGCAGCGTGATATACTTTGGTGCCTGATTATACTGCATGGTATTGTACTGGGGTTGTTCTGGGTTGTACTGTGGTTGCGTGTTATTGTAGGGTTGCTACGTAGTATTATACTGTTGTTGCACAATGTTGTATGGGGTTGGGGCTTGATTGAACTATGGCGCTGCTTTCCCAGTCATCATTTCAGCCTATACCCTATATGCGTCTGATGTTCTTTCTCGCATCAGCTCCATAGTTCTGTAATATTTGTCGTCATGGCCCACTAACTTACAAAATGTGCAATATGAATTCTTTGGAACTGTCTGGTACTTCTTCATCATTGTGTAGTGATAAGGGTCGTGACCCAGTTTCTTTCATATTTCTCACCATAATCCTCCCTGTGGTAGCGGGTTTGGCATACTTGTTGCCATATACTGCATGAATTTTGGGCATTCGTTCTTATGGTGTCCTTCCGTCCTGCAGGTAGTGCACCAAATGGCTTCTCGTTTGTCCTTGTTCTTATTATGGTTCAGCTAAAATGTTAAATTCTTCAGATCCTCCTTCAACTCTTCGATAGTTGGGTTCGTCTGCTGGTACTGGTTCTCTTCCAATTGTAAGGTTGCCTGCAGAGCCTCTGCCTGTGTCTGAAACTTTTGTTGTCGTAAGGGATATTTTAAGTGTGGGAGTAGTGAGTTGAAAAATAGGTGCCGATGCTACATATTGGTCATAACGTATTTTAACTTTCCTTTTAATCGCTTGAATCTTTGATCAATATCCCATACAGATTCTCTTGGTTTCTGTTTTATTTCATTCATCTCATTCATGTACTGATCCTTTGAACTTGGCTTTTGGAACTCGTTTATCAATATTTCTTAATGTCGTCCAATGTCCTTGTCGTCCCGGGGACACTATTTGTGTCTATACTCATGTACCAGTCTAGTGTGCGGTCTCTTAGCATGATTGCTAGTTTCCCAAGTTTGGTATCTTCATCGGTGATCTGCTTTGCTTCCCATATCTTTTTGCAAATGAATAAATGCTTCTTAGGGTCTTCTGCCGCTTCTCCTCGAAACTCTAGTAATCTGTTTGTGGGGTTGTGTCCTACCATTCTGAATACTGAACTACTACCTCCTCCGCGCAGTGTAGATACTTGACTAAGGTTGCCTGAAATGGATCCTCCAGTTGTTTCTCCTTGTGTAGATGTACTTCCTGTTGTCGGACTTCCTTCGAACTTTGGTTGTCTAAACAATGGTGTTCTCTTTGGTGTATTGGTCACACATGGGTTTATGGGTTCCACATTGACCTTAATATGGAAAGGATGGTTGCCTTCTCCTCCTATTCTTGGGCCTCTTGTTTTCCTCTCGTAAGTGGTGCATAGGATTTCCTCAATTTGCTCCATATCCTGGAGATCCTCTACCTCTTCCTCATTTCTCACCAAGCCCTCCCTCTTGGCTATGTCTCGCTTCTTGGTATTCACCTTATATTGGTAGGGTGCTCCACTACGTGTCATTCCTGATGACACCAAGATCCACTTAAGATGGTCGTCATCCATCAAGATCAGGTCCAAGGGTTCCCCCTCCTTCTTTCCTTTATCCTGCCCTCCTTCCATTCCTCTTCTCTCTATCAGTGCTTCCCCCCTTCCCCCATGCACGCAGGGAAGTCTAGCTATCTGACTCCATTGTCATTACACCTTTTTTATATAGCAGTACCTTAATAGAAGTATACAATGATCGAATGTACCTTCTATTAATATTATGGTAGCTGCAGGAGGTATTTACCTCCACGTGTGAACCTAACGAGAATAGAAGACTTCGGAAAGCAAGAGAAAACCCTAATGAGTTGGATAATAACCCTAGAAGTCTTGTCGGCTCAAGAAGATAATTTATATTAGGTTATTAGCCTCCAAGAGAAGAAGTCGGCCATAAATAATAATAATATACTGAATAGACACATATCCAGAAGGAGAAGTCGACCCCAACAAATCTGGCAGAACCAGTATAAATACAGGGCACCAGTTCTCATTTGACACATCTCAGAATCGCAGAGCAAAAACTGGTGTGCACTGCAGTTCCCAATTTGGTGCGCACGTGTGGAGGAGAGTTGCAGGTGCAGTTGCTGCAGCTAATAGTTTGGGTGTTGGCTTAGACTATCTCTTGGTTAGGGTTTGGACTATCTGATCGGCTATTGTTGGTTCGCTATCCTTGGAGGAAGATGCGCTACACCTTGTTTGGCTATCTAGCCTAGGGTTTGCTTCTGGAGTAATTCTGAGTCAAGGTTAAGGTGCTTGGAGGGTGGCTTTGGCCTATGGTTGGGTGACGAGGGTATCGTCAATGGTAAAACGAGCACACGATCTTCTATATTCTAACACCTTCCTCTGGGTCCTCATAGAAATTCCTACTTGGATGCATTGTATGACTTCATTGTGTCTACTGCAAACTCTGTGATGAAGCCTGCCACAATACTGTCAAGCCAAAAGTATACTGCGCGGGTGAATTTGTTGTTCACCTGCTGTAACTTCTCAATCTGTACTGGGGTCCAATCTAGCTGTCGAATCCGGTTCGTCGTGTGGTTATCCTTCAACCTTAGGATCCACTCCTGTAGTAGATGCAAAAAATAACAGAAAAAGACTTCGTGTAGATCGGTAAATATGTATTTATCTAGGTATTTACGCGGTGTAATTCTAGGGTTTCTGTTGTCTTTCTGTGCAAACTCTAGTTCTTTCATTCTCAGCCAGCCTTCGATTTCCTCTTTCGTGGGTTCTAGGGTCTCAAAATTCCCTTCTAACGAATCATTTCTCTTTTGTTTCGCTCATTCATTTCTCATTTACTCTATCTCGTCTACTCAGTCCTCTCTTGTTCCTCTTAACATGACAACATAACCATTTGTTGGTTTTCCTCTTCTATGGTAGGCCTACTCTACCAATCTATTTGAGTTATTGACCTAGGGTTCATGTCATTCAGGTTTCCAAAAAATCCTCTAAAACTATCAGTCCCTCTGGTAAACCAAAAGGCAACACAGTACAAGGGATGCATTGTGTAGTCTCACCCGAGATATCTTTAAATGGGTGGTTGCAAGACTCAGATGTTTACAGCCTAGGATTGAGTATGAGATAAAGGTTTATGAATCAAAGCCATGTACCATGAGATGTGAGTGTAATCTACTTATTCCTCATAGTCGCATACGTATATTTCACAGTTTATTTCCCAAACAAAATAAACATATTCCATAACAATGTATTAACCCGTTCATTAATCATAACAATTAACTACTGAAAGAAAGTAAAGATATGTATGCATTCATCACATTACACATATATTACCATGGTTCACCCCCTCCTAGGCTACGTCCACAAATATTTGGCTCTTGGCTCTTTTATTATGGTATCTCTTCATTTCCGGCACCGCGTGCTTACAATTCCCCTCTTAAGGGTAATATCTATATGAGGTGAATTAGATCACACCAAGCTCTACAACCTGTGATCTAATCCTTAGATCTACCTTTCCTCCTCTCCTATATCTCAACAGCTTACAAAATTGGTTCACACAGTAAAAAACATTACATATCGCATTCTCTCATGCGTAGCTACAATACTGAGGACTAATAACGAATAACAACAACTTACAATCTAAAAACCCAATCAACCAACCTCTATATGATACCTTCGTATCTATATTTATACATTTCGGGATCTTCAGCCTCATTCCAAAATATTACCAAAACCCTAACCCTTCCGACGTTAGGTCTTCCTCTCATGCGCATGTTGTTCTTCCTCCAGCTGTCGCTTTCCTTGTGCACGCTTTCTTGCACGCGCACGTGCTGTTCTTTCACCAGTTGTTACTTCAGTTTCTACACGCTTTCTTTCCCACAGTCATCCTTCTTTCCACTTCGGCCTGGTGCCAATAAAACCCTAGGAGATTAAGCACATGTTATTTTCCATATCTCAATTACTATCCACCTACTAGATTGTGTCAAGGAACCATTTTTCTTGAATTCATTGCTAAGGGCCTTGCTATTGCAACACCCTAGCACTTGTTTCTTCATCTTAGCCGTCACTTGCTTCATCTTTGAGTTAAAGAGGGAGGAAAATATACTAAGGCCTAGGGCTACATACACCTTAGTAATCATTTTCCCCTATGCTTTGGTGGTTGAAGCCTTGGCTTACCAACACTTCATTCATCAACCCCTCTTGTCCTTAGCTCTCCTATTATTATCCTTTTTCTTCAACATTTGCTACCACTTTTTTGACTCCATTTTCCCTAAGAAAGCACTAGTCTAAGTCCTCCATTGAGTAATTGATCAACACAACCTTCAAAACCTATTCTTTGGACAACCTACTAACACTTTCTAACCTTAGAATAGCTTGATCTACTAACCTACTTGTCATTGTTACTAAAGTAAGTTACAACCATTAAATGCAGCATTAAAAGCTCATAAAGCAATTGTAAAGGATGGATTATACTTTGACTTATGTGCTTCTGTCAAATGCTAATGTTATGAATTCAATGGTTAATGGTTTTTAGTCATTTTGAAACTAGTTTCAAGACATTCTATGTGAGGTATTGCTCTATAAACATTGATGCTATAATATTTCTGTTTACTTCATCATATTCAACAAATTGATTTATTTAAGAAAGTCAATGGTTTTATGAAGTGCTAACCAGCAAGTGCTTTTGTAAATATATAGTTTTTCTGTACACTTCTGGCATATTATCTCTTCATTGGTTATTTACGGGCGAAGAGATGAATCCAATGGAATAGGGATGAAATAATGGTGAAAACATTTCTAGACTTTTTTTTTTTTTTAATACGTCTGGTCTGAAGAATACTGCAGAGAGGAAATGCCCAAATGCTTAACCAGAAAGAAATGTGTCTTTGCTTGGCAACCTGAACACAAATGCATGACAATAGATCTTGTCTGTTTTAATTTGTTTATGTTTCTGTCCCCTAGGGGTTAGGTATTCAAGGGTTCCACAGACAAGGGTTTTCCCTGTAATATAGCTCTCTGATATACGTGCGGGGTCCAATAGTAGTACTCAGCCCAATATCTCAGGGCACTAACTAAGGAGGATAGACCATACCCTTAGCCGTACTACCCGACTACCCAGGCACTAGAGAGTATCTTCATGAGTGTTGTTCTCGGTGACACTATAGCAGTTAGGCGGCCGATCGGTTTATCTAAAAAGGGCTTCAGGTAATCTAGGCCGATCCATACACATATGTTGTCTGATGCGCTACCACTCGAAGGGGTACCAACAGGGGTTACAAGGGTGGCCAAAAGATGTGCGCTTAAGTACCACTTGTATTTCTTGCGTGTATGAATCCCTCAACCACGGGTTTATGTGCGTAATGACATATCTCTATGGCCTAAATATGTTGGAATACGTCTCTTCCCTGAAAAAAATTTAACCCACACTTTCTGCCGAGGAAAGTGCTCTGATACCACTTGTAATATACCAGATATAAAATGTATGTAAAACATAAATAAAATGCTAGTAATGGCAGAATAACAACAATATAACCAGAACATTCACCACAATAACATTGAAATGATATAAGAATAACAACAGAAATATCACTTTGAATCTGAAAGCAATGTTCACTGGCCTCTTCGAGGGGGCACCTCCAGTTGAGCAGAGCTCTATTACAATAATATCTAAGCTAGGGTTCTCATACCCTTGACTCCTATTTATAATAAAAATAAGCATCTAGAGGAAGACCCTTCTAGAAGCAGAAGCTTATATTAGGTCTTCTTACATCTTCCTTATTCTATTTTATTGAAGGGCCTTATTAATATTGACATTTATTACATTCGAATATATTGTTCTACCTATGTGTGGGTTAGGACCCTAACAGACTTTCTGATCGTCGGTGAATTTTGAGAGGGTACCTTTTACCTAGCTACTTTCACTTTTCCTTCTCAAACCCCTAGGTCACCAGGGACGTCTCCCCTAGGCCTACCACCCTAAATAGAAAGAGACTTCCTATTGAGGTGACTATGATAGGATAGTCTCCCGTTATGCCAACTTGATTTCCTGTTACCTCCTCTTCTATAAAAGTACAAATTGTGTGATAACATTTTTGCACCATTGCTGAGGAACACTGAGTCAATATTCCTCAAAGACAACACTTTTTGGTAAGCCTTTCCTCAAGAATCTTTATATTACAAGCTTACCTGGCGACTCCACTGAGGGTGATCTGCTCATCCCTTTGATAATTTCAAGAAAATTATCTAGTGACTCCACTAATGATGAAGCCAACCATGACTTCTCAATGGGACTTGAGAAACTTCAAGCCTTTAGACATGATTAAAATTCCAGGGTACCCTTGAAAAATTCCCCTGAAGTACGAAAAATGGCTCCCTAGATTCACTGGTAGTGATGAGGAAAGAGATGACTATCACATGGTTGATTTTTGGGCCTTCTTTCAACTCCATCCTATCAATGATGATGCTGAAGATTTGGCAATGACACTTTTCTCTGCCACTCTTCATGGAAATGCTAGAAGATGGTATGATAATCTCCCTGTGCTAGCATCACATCTATGGACCAGTTAGAAGAAATCTTTCTCAAAAAATGGGGTATGAAATTGGAAGATATCCAAACGTTACTAAAAATACTTGAATATGTAAAACAAACTGAGAATGACACTCTCAAGGATTTCGAGGTTAGGTTTGAGGGATTGCTATATCGGATTCCTAGGAGCCATTGTCCTGAAGACAAGTACCTCGTGTATCTCTATACCAATGTACTTTTGGTGCAATTAGGGTTTCTCCTAAATAAAAAGGGGCCAAAAACAATCTATGATTCCTATTACATGGCCAAGAAAATTGAGGAGAATATCTCTTTGTCCAAAGGAAAACACATATTCTCTTTAGGAACCAAATTTGATGACCCCAAAGGTACTCCAGACACTCTTAGTTTGGAAATATTAGTTACCTTCGAAACCTTTATTGCTAATTTCCAAGAAGAAGGGGAACAAATCCTTGACCAAGAAAATGTTAAGGGAAAATATCTTGATGAGGTTTTCCAATCCCACAGGGAAGAGAAAAGGACTGTTGAAGACACAGTTGAGAAGCTAGATCCTAAACAAGATGATGAAGTATCGATATGTGCTCCTACCTCTGATGAAGCCATCCACGAGTCTTTCCCCCCTACACAAGAAGAAGAGAATGAGGTTAGTCACTTTCATTTTCAGGATGTTGAAAATGCCTTGTTTTATGATTCAGAGAAGGAAGAAGAAATGAAATCCTTGAATAGGGTAGATCTTCCTTGTTGTACATTTGAAGATGTAGGGACAACTCATGAGGATGAAACAATGATGCATGTTGAAGACACCCAAGTCATCGAAGCTCCTGCACAAGAATAAATAAACACGGTGAGTTACCTTACTTTCCAAATTTTTGATGATTCTTTACTTTATGATTTGGAAAGTGAAGAGGAGCTAGATGATCCCTTGAATGCTTCAAATCCTTCATGTTATGATATAAATAGTGACATGGTTAATAATATTGATGAGTTCATACATGTTGGGAGACATAAGTGGGATGTAGTTGGTTATGATATGGAACCCATTTATGACATTGAGAATCATTTCCAAGTGTTTCCTTTGCAATTATCACAACAGGTTACTCTTGATTTTGACTAGTGGCAACGAAGAGATGATATAATTACCGATACTTTCCAAACACCCAGGGTTGACCTAGTCCCATATTCTCTTGATGATTTTTGGTCATACCTTGACGATTTTGATGAGTACTCCTATGAGAACTTGGATTTATTCCACGAAGAAGATTATCAACCACCGCTGTGCTCAGATCTTGATAGGAGTAAGTACATCGTTTGTCCGAAGAAGGATCCTTATGAAAACTTTCTCCAGCCATCTCCGATTACTTTACCTTGTTGTGTTATTAAAGGTGTAGTTGGGAAGTATGTCTTTTGCATTAAGTTTCCTCTAAGGCAGACCCTCAAGTTCAAGGCAAGGTTGAATACCTCAAGAAGAAGCATGTTATCTCAGTCTTTCAACCTTCCCTTAATAACTTCTCAGTCACCCTCTAGGTTTTTTCTTTTTCCTTCCCAAACCTTAGATTGTGAAGGATTCCAAGGTAGCCAACCTTCAGATTCTTTGAGTCAGTCTATTGGACCTCTGACTTTTCATGATCCCTTTATGAGATGGATTGATCACTCCTCTGAGAGTATGACTTGGTATGATTTTGTCCCTCCCTCCTGTCTCCATGAGCTAGACTTTATGATTTCCAATGATATACTACATTCTCTAACTCATGTTATTTTTTTCTTAACTTATCATTGTTTTGGTTTATGATGAAGCACAGAGGCAGGTATTGTGAGACATTGCTAGGGTGGTTTCACTGGTTGTTTGATTACACCTAGATTTTAGCCAATAGGTAAGTAGAGGTAAGTAGGTAGGCATTTTCATTCATTGCATATACCATTTGAATTTCATGCTAAAGTAGTTTCTATTTCCATTTGTATATATGCTTGTTTTTCACATTTTGTACTATATATATGAATCGGGGGTGATATCACCACCCCAAATGATTGCTAGCAATCCTATGTTGAGATCAAGCAGGTCATAGGTTATGCCAGAGATGCTGAGATTCTCATGCGCTCTACGGTGAGCACATATCCCCAAGTTGGAGCCAGATGTTATCCCCTAACCTAGGGATAACTAAGGATATTATGTCTCAAGGCTCACAGGTCCTAGACATGGATTACCGAGAGCTAGATCAACTTGAGAATGACCCTGGAGGGCCCATCCTTTCATTTTTCAATGCCTCCACTTTGTCAGCAACAACAACATCCATCACATCGGTCTGGTCTTGCAACAAATATGGGTCTTTCTCCATGAGGGAATGAGTTCAGGTATCATGGTATGTGTCACTTTGATCCTCAAAACCTTTGAATATGTGCATTTAATTCTTTTTTCTTCTAACATGTGCTTGGATCTTGTGCTTTTCCACTTGACCACACCTGAGGGGAATGACATGATGCCCTAGTAAGTTGGTACCCATAGGGTTTGAGTTTCCACTAGGGGGGTTAATGAAAGCCATCATCCACTCCCACCATACTTACCACTTTTCATCTTTTCCCGCTCATCCATCCCATTATACTAGTTTGGGCATTGGGTTGGCTGAATATCTAAGGGTTGTACCTTGCCTTGTGGGAAGAAGGGGCTAAAGGCCCAGAGGGTAAAAGTAGCTGGAAAGAGATAAAAGCCAAAAGAATGAAACCTTGAGATGCTTCACCCAGGGATCCCCAAGAAAGAAATAAAAAGCTTCTCAACAAGAAACATAGGGACCCATACAAAATAATAAAACAAGACCTAGTTAGAGGATAGGGGGTCCCATCATGAGCCAACTTATTATTTCCATGGGCATGTAGCGGTATGACACTACCAATAGCTAGTCACCATGCCAGGGTAGTGGTTCTTGGTAGCATATCCCAGATAAAGGGGTTCTCATCACGAGCCAACCTTCACATTTTCATGAAATGCTTGTGGGTAACATTGTCACCACTGGTCACCATGCCAGGGAAATTTTCCCTAACCGGTCTCTTTAAAGAAAAAGAAATAAGAACAAAAGACAAAAGGCAGGAATGGGCTTGGAAACATTTTCATCCATGATAGGTGCATATCAGCCTCTTCAGAGGCACCCACAGGTAATCCATACATTTCCCTATTATCACTACATCCCTTACCACCTCATCCACTCATATGGACTAGATTTGACTTCTCCCATAAAAATCCCACATCCAATGAGCATTAGCCCAATAGGACGTCCTAGCATCCACTCCAAACTTGGCTTGCAGATTAGCATAATGTATTTGAGCACTTGTCCGGGTAAAAGGGGTTTTATGAAAATATTTAATAACTTGATGATTAGATGTGATTGACATTTCTATGATCCCTGTGACTTATGAGCCCATGGAGGGCGTATATTTACATGTTGTAGGGCCACACCTGATGGACAGGTATAGATGGGGAGATGATTGGTTCGGACCTCCATGGGGACAAAATACCACTAGATGGATGCTGAGACCCCAACAGGGGGCAGAGACAAATCAAAGGATTGCACCGGAGAGAGAGGAGGACGTTTCACCAGGGGTATCCTGGCAGGCCTGGACCCATGGGGGTTGTGCCCTTTTGTTGTCCCTTCGTTATGGAAGGAAGCGAAGTATAAGGAAGAAAAGGTAAAAAGTGAGCTTTGCAAGAGACACAGTGACTGTCATTGGGTCAAAGTGAGAAAAAGAGCAGAAACGATGGAGCGAAGTGTGGAAAAGCAAGTTGTTGGATGAGGAGATCGAGGATGAGAGATCAACAAGGGAGAAGGATAAAAAATGACTCAGAAGGTGGGAAAAGCCACCATTGGATGCTTTGGAGCACCGCGCGAGAATGAAGGAAAGACAGGCTGGCGAAGCTCGAAAAAAGAGGGTCAAGTTGACCTAGGGTTTTAGACACCTAGGGTTTTGGTATTTAGGGTTTTGGCACCTAGGTTTCGACCTAGGGTTGTCGGTGAGTGATTGTAATGTATAAATAAAGGTCAAGAGGACCTGGGTCAGGTTGTTATTGTTGTGGTTCATGTTCTGTTGGGAATTGAGTATTGAGAGAGAGAGAGGATTGTATTGTAATATCTTTAGTTGTGTACAAAGGTCAAGTCTTGCAGCTGGGTGTGCAAGAAGGAGGAAGAGAGAGAAGAAGGAATATCTGATAGCTGAGAGTGCAGACAAGAACTGTATGCTTTTCCTTAATAAATCATAAGAACAATTATGTGGACGTAGCCCTAGAGATAGGGTGAATCACGCATATCTTGTGTTGTGGATGTGTGATTGATTCTTTGATCTCTGTTGCTGTTATCTTGTTTCTTGCATTACTGTATTAGATCAGATCTATAACTACGCAGGGTATATCTAGCTTGATAAGTGATGAGTGCATATTGGGTTACTATTCTATTAGATCCACTTGATATTCCCCTGGGTGTAGACATCTTTGTACTGCAACTCCCTCATAGATGCTTCGGGTGAGACTGTATCTTCTACGTAGGTGCTGCTGAAAGGGCCAATAGTTAGGGCTTTGTTGGTGCACTCTTAAGCATTGAACCCCAGGTCTGCCCCTGTGCCAACAAATGGTTCTGTTGTTGGGAGAGGAATCTTCATGAGGGAATGTCAAGGTGGTTCCCATCAAAGACAGAGATTCAAAAGTGGATAGAGGATCAAGAGAGGGACTTCGCTGAAGCCCAGAAAAGGAACCCTAAGATGAGTACCAAGGACTAGCTACAAAGATACATCTTCACCGACATTCACGAGATCTTCTTTGAAGGAATCCATCAAGAGCTACACGAGTGGTTGGCTAGGTTAGCTGACACACAATTCGAGATCAGATCTAGACCTCCTGTGGTTTGGACGTCAGCGTTGATCCAGAAGGTCAAGAGAGTTGATAACACTGTATCCAGAGTTGTAGATCACTGGTTTGATAATACCATTGGAGGGTATATCACCGAATTTGCTGTTGACAGAACATAATCATATAGCCAGGCCAAGAGATACTTTTTCAAGGGACCCCGAGGGAGATTTTTTCATTTTCTGAAGCTAAGAATCAAGATGCTCTTGCATGAAAACCACATGTTAAAGATACAGTAGATTGGATGGATCTGAAAAGGCTAATGTTCAGAAATTCAAACAGCGATAGCGACACAGAAGATGGACATACGCGCAGTGGAAGATTATTTAGAGGGGTTCACCTTGAAAACCTGTTTAAGTAAAAATACAGAGAAGAAGGTTTCTACAGTGGAGAAGAGCTAGATATGATAGACAAAGAGCACTCAAAAACCCCCAGAGCAGAGGAAGAAGCAGTTGAATAACTTCACCGAAATGAGCCAGAAATCTCAGGAACTGCGCAGGCTACTGAAGTAAGTAATATCAATCCTCTTGTTGTTTCAGAAACGTTAAGTCATCAGAGTATCCCAAATCACCAGAGTCTGCAGAGTACTATTACTAGCAGTTCAACATCTACTCAAACAAGAAACCTAGGCAACTTCATGGTAGATGAGATGAGGCTCCCTATCTTTAGGGGAGATGGATCTGAAGACCCTGATCAACACTGGTTCCTGTGAGAGGCCGTATGGAACATTAAAAAAATCACTGACGAAGCTATTAAAATAAAATAGTTTAGCACTACATTGAGGGAGCTCGCATTGAGATGGTACATGAAGCTTGTCCAAGGACTTGCGCAGCCTAAGCCACTGAATGAGATCAAGAACGCACTGGTTGTAGAGTTTAAAAAGACGAAGTTGGAGTCACAGTGTATTACTGAGTTGAAGGAGATCAAACAAAAAGTAGTTGAACCTGTTTGGGAGTTTGATCAGAGATTCAAGACCCTAACAAGCCGATTGACTTTTAAGATCCTGGATGAGCAGAACAAAGAATGGTTCATCGCTTCTTTCTTACCACATATCAGAGTTTCCCTGATGCAACAAAAGATTGCTTCACAGGAAAAAGCTTTGGAGATCGCCATGAAGCTTGAATCAACACCTATGGGATAATCCAGCCCAGGTATGAGCCAGATCTTGAGCCAGCTGACTAGTTTATCTTTGCAGGTTGAGGACATGAAGAAGGACAAGGGGAAGGACAAAAGAGAAGATATCTAGTGTGTAAGATGCAGATCTGAAGATCATGATAAAGAAAACTGTCCCCTATTTCATGAATATTTGGCCTCAGGAGCACCGAGCCCCTTGAAGCAAGTTAATATGCACTGGTGCGAAGTATGCAGAACCTGACATTGCCCTGGTGAGTGCTACTATATGCAGAAGTATGTTCAGAAACCCACAAACTTGTACTGTACATTATGTAAGTCTGTAGGGAACGATGATAGAGATTGTAGGGCCTTTGACCTGATGCATGAAAGATCGAGAGACATATATAAAATCCAAGGTGAAGCACGTCAAGAAGGAAACAATGCACAATATAACTCCCCGAGAAGAGGAAATTTCAATCCTCGCGGTGGATTCAGAGGACGAGGATGAGGAGGAGGTATGGGTCGAGGTCAAGGACAAATAATCTGTTATAATTGCACCCAACCAAGACATCTAACAAGGGACTGTCAGAACCCTTGTCCACTTGCAGTTATTGCAACTCTTTCGAGCATGTCATTGAGGACTTCCCTGTACTGTTAGCGAAGCTTCGGGAAAGACAAGGACCTCAACATAACCCACAAGTACAACTGATATATGCTGAACCTCACGGAGCAGACCCTCAAGTCACTGTTATTACTCGAGGAGGCACTACTACAGGAGAGGATAGAATGACCCAGGAGAAGATCACAGAAAAAATAGGTATCAGGAAAGATGTGGAGAGGACTCAAACTTTTGATGCGAAGAAAGAAAGGCAAATCTTTGAAGAGGCCAGACAAGAATTCAAAGCAGATCAAGAGTCTTCTAAAAAATGCAACCAGAAATAAGAGAATATGGAATGCCTCATGCATTTGATCAGTATGCTTCGCCTAGAGAGGGAAAAGAGGTAAGTAAACTTGTTAGTTTCTTATATATGTTTATAGAACTGCTTAAAGATGGGAAAGCTATACAAGAACTGCAAAACCTGGTTAAACTATATGAGCTAGGAAAGACATATCCCTTACTGAATAGGGAAGTACACCGGATAGGTAAGAAGAGAAGGACAAATAAAGAATTACACATGAATGATCAGATAGGAGAAAATGACATAGACTATGTGGTCCTCGACTTAGGGTCGGAGGTCAATGTCATGACGAAGCAAACCTGGGCACTAATGGGAAAACCAAAACTGATATATTCTCCTATAAGACTTCACATGGATAATCAACAAGTTGTTAGCCCATTTGGATGATTAGAACATGTCCCTGTGGACATCGACGGAGTTAGAACCTTTGCAGATTTTGAGGTAATTGAAATTGTTGATGACAACTGCCCTTACCCTGCATTGTTAGGAATCGATTGGGCCTTCAATAATTCTACCGTTGTCAATCTAAATAAGAGGCGCATGACTTTTGAAAGAGATGGCCTTAGGGTTATTTCTCCTTTAGATTCAGATGAGGGACCTAGATACACAGAGCCTGTCAGAGAAGAAGACCATGCGTACGAACTTGAAAACATCTACCAATTAACAGCCAGACAATAGGATTATATCAATCCTACAGCCGACGGGAATCTGAGCTGCTGAAGCGATAGCGCATTCTCATCAGACTTAGAAGAGGCATTGGAAAACTGGCATAACCAAATGTACGAAGTATCTACCAGAAGATGTGCTAGGCTAACCAAAGAGGTTCGCTGGATCGGCACAACAGTGAGTAACTTACCCACATTTGATGGGCTGAATCCTTTAGAAAAATTCTTATCATAATTTGAGGCAAGTGTACCAGCACAACAGAGGTTTTTGGCAATGGTAGAGGCCATGAAAGCCACACCAGCAAGATGGTGGGGGATGCACACAAGAAACATCACAGACTGGACACAATGTCAAACTTTGATGACAACACGATTATCAACAAAAGTAGTAAGCTGCGAAGTAAGGTACACAGGTTGAAGTTTCCCAAAGGACCATGTGAAAATCTGAGAAGAGGCCTGGAGTGACATCCCTTGAGACTAATGGGTGCACCAATTCATTAACATTCTGGACACGATTCCTATCCACTAGTACCTTCAAGCGGAGCTGAGCCTCATCACTGTAGATTGGGAAGGTATGACTCAAAATTTTGTAACCACTTTTTTGTTTGAAAGTGAATTTCCTTCAGTCGACCATGCATTACAGATTGTCAGACAAAGGGTACTCTAAGAGTCATCTAGCCTCCCTATGGAACAAGAAGAGGACGAATGGATTGTGCCATTCCAAAAGTTGCAAGGATGTTACAACATCAATGTCGACGATGATGATGATCCCAGGAAGGTAAACATCACTGAGACAGAAGGCCAACAAGATGTGGAAGGACCAGGAGTAGAGATACCATTTATTGGTCAATTGATCAATATAAAAAAGGTCAACATTGGAACAGAGGAGACACTGAAGCTTGTCAATGTCAAAGATTACTAGGATGCTACTACCATTGACAAGATTACAGAGTTGTTGCATGAATATCAGGACTTGTTCCCGACCAAGTTCACTGATATGAAGGGAATCAAAGGACCTATGGGAGAGATTATAATACCTTTGAAACCAGATGCGAAGCCAGTCAAGAAAAGACCTTACAGGTTGAACCCGAAATACAAGGAAAAAGTCAGGATTGAGCTCGGCAGAATACTGGAAGCAGGGATTATTAAACCTGTCAAAGAGTCGGAGTGGATCATCCCTATGGTAGTAAAAGATAAGAAGAACAAAGGTGAGGTCAGGATATGTGTGGACCTCAAGAAGTTGAATGATTCCTATCTGCACGACCCCTTCCCTACACCATTCACTGATGAAGTATTAGACAACGTGGGAGGCCAAGAGGTATATTCTTTTACAGATGACTTTTTAGGATACCATCAGATCCGGATTGCTAAGGAGGACCGCCACAAGACCATGTTTTCCACCGAATGGGGATCCTACCAATATACAGTAATTCCATTTGGACTGAAGAATTCCCTAGCCATATTTTCCAGGGTGGTGGTCGAAGCGTTCAAAGAATTTCTGCATAAATTTTTAGAAGTATATTTTGATGACTCAACTGTGTTTAGTTTGTTGAAAAAACATATTGAATGTCTAAGGCTAATGTTGCATAAATGCAGGCAGTGTCAAATTTCTTTAAATCTGAAGAAGTGCATCTTCTTCTCACCATTTGTAGTACTATTAGGTCATATTGTATGCAAGCAAGGATTGTTGATTGACCCATAAAAAATTTCAATTATAGTTGAATTGCCACCACCTACTTTAGTCAAACAACTGCGCACTGCGCTAGGACATACTAGCTATTACAGGAAATTTATTAAAGGATATGCCCAAATCACAACACCGATGGAGAAGTTGTTGAAGAAGCACTGTCATTTTGACTGGACAGATGAATGCCAGCAGAGCTTCGACACACTAAAAAAAAAGATGGTCATTGCGTCGATTCTAGTTTTCCCAGATTGGAACAAGGAGTTTCATGTGCATGTCGATGCATCTTCTATGGAATTAGGAGTAGTACTGGAACAAACGAGATAAGGGGAGATCGACCATCCATTAGCATTTTCCAGTAGGAAGTTATCTATAGCTGAGATTAACTACACCACTAAAGGAAGAGAAGGGTTAGCCATGGTATACGCGCCGCAAAAATTCCACCACTACTTGTTGGGAGGACACTTTAAAATGTTCACAGATCACTTCGCGCTGAAGTACATAGTCAACAAGACAGTGTTGGGGGGGGGGAATCTGCAGATGGCTTCTGTTGTTTCAAGAATATGACTTTGAAATCATAGTTAAACTAGGAAGAATGAACAAGGGTCCTGACCACTTGTCGAGGTTGGAACATGGCGAAGAACCCACCAGCTTAGAGGACACATTGTCGGATGCACAACTGCTCACCATTAGAAATATTGATGATCACTTTGCAGACATAGTCCAGTTTCTATCAACAGGAATGGCTCCAAGTGAGTATAAAATTCCTCAAAAGAAACAACTAGTAGTGCACGATGCAGACTTTTCACTGATCGTTGGTCATCTGTACAAAATGGAACCTGATGAGATACTAAGAAGGTGTGTTATGGAGACAAAGCAACCACTGATCCTCACATAAGATCATGAGGGCATCACACGAGGACACTATGCAGGGAAAGCAACTGCACAGAAGGTTCTGCGAGCTAGCTTATGGTGGCCTACCTTACACGGAGATGCTAAAGAATATGCTAGGGCACGTGATGTATGCTAGAGAGTTGGAAAACCATCCCGAAGAGATGAAATACCATTAGCACTGCAGATGACCCTACAAGCATTTGAAAAGTGGTCCATTGACTTCATGGGACCTATAAACCCACCAGGTAAG
The DNA here is from genome assembly GCA_009831015.1 of Picea engelmannii. Taxonomy (NCBI): domain Eukaryota; kingdom Viridiplantae; phylum Streptophyta; class Pinopsida; order Pinales; family Pinaceae; genus Picea; species Picea engelmannii. The sequence goes on from ML781724.1 coordinate 134,835, forward strand.
CGCACAGGAGCAAGGTACATTATTACTATGATCGAATACTTAACCAGATGGCCCGAAGCTAGAGCAGTTAAGGACTGTAGTGCAACTACAACTGCACGTTTTATCTTTGATGACATAATAACCAGATTTGGATGCCCCAAGATCCTTATGAGTGATCAAGGTACACACTTAATCAATAAGACAGTTGAAGCCCTGACTGAAGAGTTTGCAGTCCACCATCAGAAGAGTACGCCTTACCATCCACAAGCAAATGGGACAATGGAAGCATTCAACAAGATCTTGGAAACTGCATTGACGAATATTTGCAGTGTGAACAGGAATGACTGGGATTTAAGAGTACCTGCAGTACTATGGGCTTATAGAACCACTTGCAAGAAATTAACAATGCAGACCCCTTTCAAGTTGGTGTATGGTCTTGAAGTTGTTGTCCCGATGGAATATTTGGTACCCAGCTTAAGGATTGTTATGTTCACAAACATGGATGACATTGGCGTTTTTCACGAGAGGCTTGCACAATTGGTTGAACTGGAAGAAGACAGATTCATTGTCGGGTTTCATCAACAAGTTCACAAGGAGAGAGAGAAGGCCTACCATGACAGGCACACCAAGAAGAAGGTATTCAAGCAAGGTGACTTAGTGTTGATGTATGACAGTAAGTTTATAAAACACCCTGGGAAGTTCAGAATGCATTGGATTGGACCATATGAGATCACCTATGTCACAGAAGGAGGAGCTACGTAACTGAAGACATTGAATGGAGAATGGAAAGAAGGATTGGTGAATGGGAGTCAGATAAAGTTGTATTATGACAACCGACTACCCCACAGTTCTAAGTAAATACAAGAGGAAAAGGGTCTAGGTACCAGGTGTAGTTGAAACTGGGTACCAGACACAGAAAAGACAGTCTGCACAGGGAGGGAGGAGAAGCACAAAGCAGAAAGAAAACGCTGCACTGCGTAGTCCATATCAAAGAAAAACAGAGGAACCAGATCCAAAGTGCCTCGGGACAAGTCACAGGTGAGAGTCAGGGGCCTATTGGCCCTTGGTTATGGAATGAATCAAAGTACAAGGAAGAAAAGGTAAAAAGCGAGCTTCACAGGAGACACAGTGATTGTCACTGGGTCGAAGTGAGAAAAAGAGCAGAAAAGATGGAGTGAAGTGCGAAAAAGCAAGCCGTTGGATGAGGAGATTAAGGATGATAGATCAACAAGGGAGATGGATCGAGAACGAATTAGAAGGTGGGAAAAGCCACCGTTGGATGCTTTGGAGCACCTCGCGAGAAGGAAGGAAAGACAGGCTAGCAAAGCCTGGAAAAAGAGGGTCAAGTTGACCTATGGTTTTAGACACCTAGGGTTTTGGTATTTAGGGTTTTGGCACCTAGGTTTCGACCTAGGGTTGTCAGTGAGTGATTGTAATGTATGAATAAAGGTCAAGAGGACCTGGGTCGGGTTGTTGTTGTTGTGGTTCATGTTCTATTGGTCATTGAGTATTGAGAGAGAGAGGATTGTATTGTAATATCTTCAACTATGTGCGAAGGTCAAGTCCTACAGTTGGGTGCGTAAGAAGGAGGAAGAGAGAGAAGAAGGAAGATCTGCTAGTTGAGAGTGCAAACAAGAACTGTATGATTTTTCTTAATAAATCATAGGCACAGTTCTATGGATGTAACCCTAGAGAGAGGGTGAACCACGTATATATTGTGTTGTGGATGTGTGATTGATGCTTTGATCTATGTTGTTGTTATCTTGTTGCTTGCATTGCTGTATTAGATTAGATCTATAACTGCGCAGGGTAGATATAGCTTGATAAGTGATAAGTACATATTGGGTTTCTATTCTATTATATCCACTTGATCTTCCCCTAGGTGTAGACATCTCTGTCCTGCAACCCCCTCATAGCTTCTTTGGGTGAGACTGCATCTGCTTCGCAGGTGCTGCCGAAAGGGCCAGTAGCTAGGGCTTTGTTGGTGCGCTCTTGAGTGTTGAACCCTAGGTTTGCCCCTGTGCCAACACCTTTCCACCATGTTGTAGGCCTTGTATGGCCCATGATGTCACCTAGGTCACCCATGATGTCATCCAACATTTTGGGATGTTTTGGAGGCAGTTGTGTGCCAAGTGGCATGTGTGGCATGTTCATGAGGCCCAAGAAGGCCTAACGTTTTGCTCCAGGAGGCCAATGTTTCCCTGAAAGGGCCTAAGGTCACCCTAAAAGGGAATGAAGTCTGTTAGGGTCCTAACCCGCACATAGGTAGAACAATATATTTGGATGTAATAAATGTCAAAATTAATAAGGCTTTTCAATAAAATAGAATAAGGTGGATGTAAGAAGACCTAATAGAAGCTTCTGCTTCTAGAAGGATATTCCTCTAGATGCTTCTTTTGATAGACATATTTAGTATAAATAGGAGTCGAGGGTATGATAACCCTAGCCGGGATATTATTGTAACAGAGCTCTGCTCAACTAGAGGTTGCCCCCTCGAAGAGGCCTATGAACATTGCTTTTAGATTCAAAGTGTTATTTCTGTTGTTATTCTTATATCATTTTAGTGCCATTGTGGTGATTTTTCTGCTTATATTGTTGTTATTCTTCCATTTCTAGCATTTTATTTTTGTTCTGCATACTTTTTATATCTGGTATATTACAAGTGGTATCAGAGCACTTTCCTTGGAAGAAATTGTGGGTAATTTTTTTTTCAGGGTAGATGTATTCCGACGTCTTTAAGCCACAAAGATTTTTCGTTATGCGCATAAACCCACGGTTGAATGATTCATACCCGTAGGAAATACCAGTGGTTCTTAAGCACACATCTGTTGGCCACCCTAGTAACCCATGATGGTACCCCTTTGAGTGGTAGCGCATCAGACAACACCTGTGTACGGATTGACCTAGATTTCCTGAAGCCCTCTTTAGATAAACCGATCGACCGCCTGACTGCTATAGTGCCACCGAGAACAACACTCAAGAAGATACTCTCTAGTACCTGGTTAGTCGAGTAGTATGGCTAAGGGTATGGTTTACCCTCCTTAGTTAGTGCCCTGAGATATTGGGTCGAGTACTACTGTTGGACCCCGCATGTATATCAAAGAGATGTAGCACAGGGCAAACTCTTGTCTATAGAACCCTTGAATACCTAACCCTTGGGGATAGAAACATAAACAAATTAAAACAGACAAGATCTATTGCTGCACAACTGTGTTTGGGTTGCCAAGTAACTACACATTTCTTCCTGGTTAAGAATTTGGGCATTTCATTACTGCGGTATTCTTTAGACCGGAGTATAACTCTGCAGGCGTATAAAAAAAAAAATGAGACCTATTATTTCACCATTATTTGAGACCTATTCCATTGGATTCATCTCTTCGCCCTTATCACATTCATACATATCATTTTTTCAGCAAAATGTTTTTGACCCCACCCGCCCCTTTTCGGTTCCCTTGTCCTCATGGCCCATACTCGTAGCCAAGAATTGGAAGTTTGCTTCAATACCTTGATATATAGTCTCACCGAGACCCAACAATAAATGAAACACCTTAGTTCCAATGTTGCTGCCATCAATACAACCATGCAGTCCTCAATGGAGGAAATCAAACAAGAAATAACCACCCAACTTGAATCTGTCTTTTCGTCACTCTGCACCAAGCTTCATATCCCTACAAATAACCCTTCCTCTGAAACACCTCCAAAGACTAAAGGTAAATATTCCTCTCATTCCCATAACTTTCAACCCCATCAATTTCAACGTGACCTATGCCTTCCACGGGTGGATGTGACCAAATTTGATGGCTCGGACCCCACTGGTTGGGTAACCCTAATGGAACATTATTTCTCTTTATACGACATTACAGATGACTTGGACAAACTCCGGTACGGTGTTCTCCATCTAGATAAAGAACGTTGGCAATGGTGGCAATGGAGAAAAACTTCCTGTCAAGGGTATATTTCTTGGACACCCTTTGTGGCAGAGCTTTATGAACGCTTTGACATTGACACCAACCATTTGGGCCATTTGAAAAAGTTGAAACAATTAGGAACAGTGGAAGACTTTACAGCTGCCTTTGAGCGCCTGGATTTTCAGACCGAGGGCATGTTTGATGCCTTTTTCTGAGAGTGTTTTATCAGTGGCCTTGAGGAGGAGATTCGGGCCCATGTCCTCATGGCTAGGCCTGAGAGTTGGGTGGAGGATACTAAAAGAGATAAAGAATAACAACAGGTGGTATATTCTCAAAACCAAAAGCCCTCCTTTATCCCTTGCCTTGAACTAATAAATCCCACTACTCCCTCTGCTCCACTAAAGATCCAAAAATTGACAAGGGCTGAAATGGCTGAATGCCAACTCAGAGGCCTTTGTTATAATTGTGATGATAAATATTTCCTGGGCCAAAAGTGTAAGGAACAAAATATTTTTATGGCCATCTCCGAGGATATTTTGGAAGAGGATGTTGAAACTTCCCTTATGTATAAATCACCTGAGACCACTGACATAACCCCTCCCTTAGACCCTTCCGAAGTAGAACCCGTCATTTCTCTCAATGCTCTCACTAGATTTTCCACTCCCCAAACCCTCAAGCTAATCGGTTACATCAAGCGTCGGAAGGTCATCATTCTGGTTGATAGTGGAAGCATCCATAATTTTATTCATCGCCACATTTCCCAAGAAACTCATTGCTACATCCATGTCGTCAACAATTTTCAAATCATGATTTCCAATGGTGGTTCCATGAAATGTGGGGGGCGTTGTGAAAATGTGTGTCTCCAAATTGGTGACTACCACCTGAAATCTCATATGTTTGCTATCGACATGGGCGGTTGTGACATTGTGTTGGGTGCAAACTGGCTAAGGACTTTGGGTCCCATTCTCATGGATTTTAAAGAATTAACCATGCAATTCGACCAGGAGAGCCACCAATATAAATTCCAAGGCATCACCGTTGGTTCACCTGAGATCATTAGTTCCCATCACATGGAAAAGATGCTAAAAAAAGGTCATTCTGGTGTTATTTCCCAACTCCATGCCATATAAGCAACAGAGACACCCTCGGTGCCGCAAGACCTCCAAGCCATCCTTTCTAAACATCAAGTGGTCTTTTCCACTCCCCAAGGATTCAACTCCCTCCTTCCCATGGTGTTCATGATCATTCCATTCCCCTTGTACCCGGAATCCTTCCTCCCAATATCCGTCTGTATCGTCACCCCTTTTCCCAAAAAAATGAAATTGAGAAAATGGTCCAGGAACTCCTTAATGCAGGCATTATCCACCCTAGTACGAGCCCCTACTCTTCTCCTGTAGTCATGGTCCTGAAGAAAGAAGGTTCTTGGCGAATGTGTCCTGATTTCCGTGCCCTCAACAAACTTTCCATTACAGACAAATTTCCCATTCCTGTCATTGATGACCTCTTTGATGAATTGAGTGGCACCCAATTCTTTACTAAACTTGATCTTCGTTTGGGCTACCACCAGATATGTATGAAAGAGGTAGACATTCCAAAGACTGCCTTTAGAACTCATGAGGGCCACTATGAGTTTTTGGTCATGCCCTTTGGCTTGTGTAATGCCCCCTCCACCTTCCAAAGCCTCATGAATCATGTCTTCCGTCCTTTTCTCCGTCATTTTGTCTTAGTTTTCTTTGATGATATCTTCATCTATAGCAAAACTTGGAAAGACCATCTTGCTAATGTGGATCAAGTTCTCCAACTACTCTCTCAGCACCAACTTTTCTTGAAACAGTCTAAATTTGATTTTGGCGCCTCAGAAGTAGAATACTTGGATCATTTGGTTGGCAAGGATATCGTCCAGGTGGATCTGAAAAATATTGAAGCTATGCAAGACTGGCCTCACCTAAATACTGTCAAAATCTTGTGTGGATTTATGGGCTTAACAGGGTATTATCGCAAGTTTGTTAAGAATTATGGAAAGATTTCTGCACCTCTCACTACTCTCCTAAAAAATAACTCTTTCACTTCGACTCCAGCCGTTGCTCAAGCTTTTCAAACATTGGAGATGGCCATGTGCACCACTCCAGTCTTGGCCTTCCTAATTTCACAAATACCTTTGTGTTGGAATGTGATGCCTCAGGGAAAGGAATTGGTGTTGTCCTTATGCAAGAGGGTTGACCTTTGGCCTTTACCAGGAAGAAACTATCTGAAAGAAATATGAGCAAATCAATCTATGAAAAGGAAATGTTGGCTATTCTGCATGTTGTTGATTTGTGTCGCCCTTATCTATTGGGGCAATGTTTCCAAATCAAGACAGACCATCAAAACCTCAAGTATTTTCTGGAACAACGCATTTCCTCCCCGTAGCAACAAAAAAGGGTGACTAAGCTCTTTGGATATGATTATGAGATCATTTACAAGAAAGGAAAAGACAATGTGGTTGCAGATGCACTTTCCCGAAAATATGAAGATGAAGGATCCCTTTTTTCTCTTCCCTTCATTTTATTGGATTGGCTCCAAGCCATTTGCCAGGAATGACTACAAGATCCCAAAAGTTCGCATCTGATCCAACAATTGTAGTCAAATGCTCTAGCTTCTCCAGGGTAATCTTAGATCCATGATGAGCTTCGATACAAAGGCTGTTTGTATTTAAGTAAACAATCAAAGCTTAAATCCATGGTACTTTCTGAGCTTCATGCTACACCCACAACGGGGCACTCTGGGTTCACCAAAACCTATGAAAGGGTCAAAGGTTCTTTTTTCTAAGATGGTATGAAACAAGACATCCATAATTTTGTAGCTGAATGTGATGTGTGTCAACGCAATAAGGGAGAAACAATCAAATCTCTGAGCACACTACAACCACTTTTGATTCCACCTGCTATTTGGAAGGATATCTCTATGGATTTTATTACCGGCTTACCCAAATCAGGAAATAAATCAGTCATCATGGTATTTTTTGATCGCCTTTCCAAGTATGCTCATTTCTGCGCACTTCAACACATGTTTACAACATCCACGGTGGATCAAATTTTCATGGACCAAGTCATCAAGCTTCAAGGCATGCCACACTCTATTGTTTCTGATTGCGAACCAACTTTGACAAGCAATTTTTGGTAAGAACTGTTCAAGCTAAAAGGCACCCAATTGCATCTTAGCACAGCTTATCATCCCCAAACTGATGGTCAAACGAAATGTAAGGTAGCTAGAGAGGTAGTGGGGGGGCTCAGAGGGCCCATAGTGATGATAGTGGAGACCATTCAATGTAAGGTGGACTAGGTCCACTATATTATTAAATAAGGCCCACTATGGTAGTTAGATATAATAAATGGGTAGTTAGATATAATAAATGTAAGAGGTCTTCTTAGAAGGTTCTACTTCTAGAAGATTCCTCCTTTAGAATGTTCTTAGTTAATGGTAGCACTATATAAAGGGGTTCAAGCAATGTAAGGGGACATGAAGAGAAGTATTATATTTGGAGTTGAAGCTCATTAGGAGGATGCCCCCTCGAAGAGGCAAGTGAACAGGAGAGGATCCCTTCCATAATAAGATCCATTGTATGGTGTTTCCCTACCTCAAGGGTTTGGTAATAATAAAGTGTGGTTTCTTCTATCTTGCTTTGTGGATCTATTGTGTATTCAGTATTTGTGGTGATTATATTTGTAGATCTATTTAGGTTCATAACAAGTGGTATCATATCACTTTCCTTGGCCAAAGAAGGGAAGATTTGTTTTCTCTTTTTGCAGAATTTTTGCTAGGGAAGAAAAAGAGGGCGGCGCACTTTAGGTTCATATATGAAGCTTTACGAGATGAATTTTGATAATAAAATTGGGTATTTGAATTCCTCTCGGAAAAATACCCAATTTCAAAAAAAACATCAGCCGAAACGGAGTTCGGGAAGTAAAGTTATGAGCATTTTAAATTCAACAGTTTTTCAGGGTTTTTCCGGAAAAAGCCGTGATTTTCTGTTGTAACTTATTGTTCTATTTTTTGGGGGTTTTCATAGCAAGATGTATTTTATAGGGAAATGTGATGGCCCTAGTATTGAATCATTTATTAAAGAAATAAATTTAGCATGAGAAGAGAATTGGCCCCATTGGGTAGATCTCAAATTGCAAGGTGATGCTACCATTTGGTGGAAATCGCTTGATTATAAGGAGATGATGACACTCTCCAATGGAGAATTTGAAAAAATATTGTTAGACAAGTGGTATCATGGAGAAAATAAGGATAAAGAGAGAACCAAGAGTTTATTTTCATGTGAAAAATCTATATTACAGGTTCATGGTTGTATTCATAAAGAAAATATCATTGTTTCTATTAACCCTAGTTGCATGCATAATTTTATCAATGTTCAGTTGGTTAATAGATTGCAAGTTCCAATAAAGAATATTCAAAGCACAAAGGTTGAGGGTGAAAATATTCAAATTTTTAAATATTTGAAGATTACCATGGGTAAATATGTGTTGCATTCATATTTTTATGCTATCGATATGGATGAAGTGGATATTGTTTTGGGATATCCTTGGATTGAATCAGTGGGTACCATTAATATTAATGTGCAAAAGAAGTTTTTAAAGTTGTTGTACAAGAAAAAGAAAATCACATTGTAGGATGTGTCTCTTAGTAAGAAATATGGACCCATGGAAGCTAGCAAAGAAGTTATTGCCCAGTGTGAAGTTGAATCAGAGGCAGAGTCTACAGAAGGAGATGAAAAAAAACTACAAGAAGGACATAATTAGGAAGCTAAGGAGGTCATTGAATCAAAGGCACAAAGTGTTGCAGATTTGAAGAAAAAAGAAAAAATTCTTACAGTTGTTGTATATCGTCATCCACATCATATAGAGACACAAAAGTCATCAAGGCAAGGGCATGTGCATCAACACATTTATGCACCAACAGAGCATCAGACAGGAAACCAATCAAGAGGTGCATGGAGGACTACCGACACTATGGGAAGAGATCAAGCTACAAAAACAATCCCATGGCAACCCTGACATGATGCAGAGAAAGATAAGGGTGGAAAGGTAGCATATAGACATAATGTTTGACTTCCATTGGGATGGATAGATGGTCATACTTGGTACCAGTTGGCTACATTGCTTAGACGGTCATATTGTATGGTTTCTTCTCATGTTTTGAGCACGAAACATGTGAAGGGGGGTGGAATGTAGTATACCTAGGGAGGTAATATGGGGTACCTAGGGAGGTACCCAATGGGAATGTAGTTATGTGTTATTAGTGGAAGTCATTTAATATATGGTAATGTGGTCATTCAATGTAAGGTGGACTAGGTCCACTATATTAATAAAGGCCCACTATGGTAGTTGGATGTAATAAATGTGAGAAGGCTCTCTAGAAGGTTCCTATGAGATATGGAGAGCTATATAAAGAAGTGTAGGCAATGTAATGAAATATAGTGAAGAATATTGTGATTGTACAAGCAATGATTGCTTGAGGAGTTTTATCCTTCCATAAGGATTAATATATGGTGTTACCCTACCTCAAGGGTTTTCTCTATTTCTTGTGTTCATGTTATGGTGAATTGTTTATGGTTTATTCTTGGTATTATTGAATTATATTTGCAGATCTGGTATAGGTACTTAACAAAACCCCATAGGCGCTTTAAGGCCATGGGTTGTGGCCACTCCTTCATAGATTGAATCTTTTCGAGGTCCACTCTTACCCCTTCTCGACCCACAATGTGTCCCAAATATTCCACTTCACTGGTCCCAAAGGAAAATTTGATCATTTTGACAAATAATTGGTCGTCTTGGAAAGTAAAATAATTTTTCCACATGGAGAAGGTGGATTTCCCAAGTGCGGATGTAAATGAGAATGTCATCAAAGAAAACCAGAACAAACTTCTGAAGGTAAGGTTTCAATATTTTATTCATGAGACTTTGGAAGGTGGATGGGGAATTGCAAAGGACAAAATACATGCCCAAGAATTCATAATGTCCTTCATGAGTTCGAAAAGCAGTCTTAAGAATATTTTCCTCCTTCATCTAGATTTGGTGATAGCTTGAGCGAAGGTCTAATTGGATGAAGAAGCAGGTACACTAGAGTTCATCCAATAGATCATCACTAATGTGAATGGGAAACTTATCTTTTATGGTCAGTTTATTCAAGGCACAAAAATTGGGACACATGTGCCAAGTACCTTGCTTCTTTAAGACCATCACCATGGGGGAAGAATATGGGTTAGTACTAGGGAGATTTACCCCCACCTCCAGTAATTCCTGCACCATATTTTCTATTTAATTTTTTGAGAAAATTGATACCTATAGGTGTTATCCCCGATATCTAGGGATAACTAGAAGATCATGTCTCGAGGCCCACATGATCCCAGACATGGAGTACGAGAGCAGATTGACTTGAGCATGGCCCTTGAGGGCCCATCTTTTCTTCTTCTCAGCCAGACTTGTCCTGTC